>BCLF01000074.1:315557-361124 GCA_001602275.1 Zoysia japonica | reverse complement strand
TGCCTTGATAATAGAATGCTTAGGACCCCTCTTGCAATGCCGAGGTATGCTCCAGAGGATGTAAACACCGATGTTTAGCTATGTGACCCGGTATATAAGGGGACTAGGAGAAGACGTAGATGAGCATCCCCACTGTCTGGCTCCGGGAATGTACACCGTCACGTCATCGGGAGCTATGTGAACCCTGACTGATAGCCTCTGGATGCATCTTGGGTGAAATCTGTGGGAACTTAAGCAGATGTTGGAGTAAATGTTATGCAACTCTGTGCGCAAGAGGATCATGCTAAATTTATTTATAAAAATTTAAGGAATCAAAACAAAGATTAATTTATATCTTCGTTCTTATGCATGCAAAAATCATGAAATTTGGTATGCATATGCATCATTGCATGTAACAAGTACTCAAAAAGTTTCATCCTTAAATAATGCATGACCTGACCACAATTGCATTTTGTTGCATTTCTATTCTTCAATTTTGATAATTTATTCATGCATGCTAAAATCTCAAGTCTTGGCCAGAAAATAGGTTTTTGGTAGTGTATCTCTAATAAATTGCATGTAGTTTAAAGAAACCATCTTAAGTGTGTTTAGTAATTTTTAAAATGAGTTTACTATTCTAAATGCAAGTTAGTAAACTGCTCTCTCTCTCTCTCTCTCTCTTTTGCAATGCATTCGAGCATATCATTTCATTCATGTAAGAACCAACGCTGAAAGCGAGCCTGTTGAAGCTGCTGCCGAGGACCCTGCTGCTGTTGGTCGCTCTCTTGCTTGTGCTAACTCTCAACAAACCTAAGACAAGTCCCGGTGCATTAACCTTATTTTAATTGTTTTACATTTTATCACTATGTATGGTTAATGCACTGTGCATTAGGTTTTTAGGAGTTGACTGGAAACCTATATTCCATATTAGGTATCTTTTCCCTGGGTTAAATATTTTTGGTACAGGTACCTCGATGTAGAGCTAGGCTATGAGTCTTATTTAACTGTAGAAGTCGAGTGAATGAGAAACTTCACTCGCGAGCTTTAGGTGGTAACTATCGACATTAGAAGATGGCATAAAAGGATAAGGCTGGTTTAGCTTATCACATACATGATGAATGTAAGACCAGACAGGGATGTGTAGGTTGGCAACAGGAGAGGAGTCCTGAGTGCGGTAGCTTTGTTTGTGTCGGTTAAAGACCGATTGAGTGTGGCCCCCTTGATCAAGTTTGAACAGTACCGGTTACATACTGAATATATGAAACCAAGGAAATCGATGTAGCACAATGCCGTAGTGGTTGGACGAACCCTACCTCTCCTTGGTTTGGAATTGAGCGAGACTTGGGGCTGGCCATGGGTAGGCTCTGGGAGCTATTGCATGGGGACCATGTTCTCGAGAGATGTAGGCTTATCGGCCCAGCCCTATGGGTTGCGTGAAAGGTTGCCACATGCGGCTTCTGAGAAGCGCGTACACGTCGTGTAACTCAGATTTCTCTAGTTGGATGTAAATCGATTATAATCGTTGCCCCTCACAGAAACAAGCACCACTTGTTCACTGTATCACATCGTAGTAAGAATGTGAATGATGAAGTGAATATGATTTGTTTGAGATATTTTATTATACATTGCTTGGCAACTATGTTTGATATAGTGTATAGTGCAAACTAAATTTACATTCTTTAACTTAACTTACCGCTAAACTATGAATGTAAGGATCCACTACTGGCGCTATGTTTTTGGCCAAAGAACCCACCTACGAGTCAGCCTCCTCATGTTTAGAGTCGGCTGTAGATGGCCACTTTTGACGGATAAGTCTTGCTGAGTAATTAGTACTCACGGTTTGTTGTTTTCCTCTTTTGTGTGTAGACTTTTCTGCAGGTTGGTGTGATTGCTGCGGCAAGGTGGTGTACAAAGGTGAACCCCTCTTCAGACTGGTCTATTGACTAGGTTCCGCCTCACCTACCGCCTGTAACATCCCGTAATTTTCAAATTAATCGAAGTGTCGAAAACATCCCAAAATTTCATTCCGTTCGAATTCAAATTTCTTCCTTTTTGAATTTTTCCTGGCGTTGAAATAGTTTTGGTCCTTGTTGGGCTGAAATTGTTTTTCTGAAATTCTTAAATAATTTTCTCTAATTTTTTTTCCCCACCTTATCCTCTCCCACCAATCCCTCTACTTTTGATCTTATCCCTTCGTTAGTATAAAAGCCCCCAAAGCCTTATCTCATTTTTCCCCTCTCATTTTCCTTTCTTCCATCTCAAGTCACCAACCTGGGGCCGGTTGGGCACAAGCACCCCTGCCTGCTCGCGTCGCCGCGTCGATCCGCCGGTTCCACCCCGCCGCCTCCTCTGTGGGCCACGCGCGCCTCGTCCGTGCTCCGGCGGCCATCTCCGTTGACGTCCGCGCAACCTCGTTGACCCCGCGCGGTCCTTCGTCGTCGATCCACGCCACCCCTTCTTCGTCGTCATCCCGTGCTGCTCTGGTCTGCGTCCTCGTCGTCTCCGCTCGACGCCGAGCCGCCACGTCGAGTTTCTCTGACCCGTCCTCGTCATCGTCCAGCAGCACGTCCTCGCTCCGGTCTTCGTCCCCGTCGGCCGTCGACTGCTCCGCCCTGGTCCACCGGCTTTCGTCCTCTCGCGTCAACACCTCTGCTCCGAGAAGCCGCCGCCCCGATCCGATCCGTCTGTGTCAAGCTGCCCCGTCAATCCGCGTTGTCCTCGAGTTGCCGTCCCCACGTCGATCCAGCCATCGTCTCGATCTACGCACTTGCTTCCTCGTCTTCGCGCTGTGACCCGATCCAGACCCTGATCCTCGCGCGTGGCCTCAACCTACTACGTTCATGCCTGAGGTGAGTTATTCCATCTCTTCAGTCTCGTTTTCCCAGTTTTGCTTTCAGGTCACCGTAGGTTGCGTTAGCGCCGTCATAGCGTGCTCTATCGTCCGAGCGGGATTTAGTGCATCGCATTGGTTAGTCTTGTTTCTCTGCAGGCTTGGTCAGAAGGTAAACTTCAGGTTCAGTGTTGGAACCAGTTTCCAGTAGCTCTCAGCGTGGTGCGGTGAAGTGCTTTTGAAGGAGCTACGATAATGTTTGATAGCGAGTAATCAGATGTTCAGAAGAGGATTGCCTGTTGCTTGGTGGAGTTTCAGTGTTGTGCGCAGGTTTGATCTCGGATCAGTGAGCTTGTCTGGGTTCGATCGAAGTAGTTTGTAGAAGTAAGGCTGCGTTAGAACGGCGTGTAGCAGTTCTGGTCGGAGGAGTCAATTGTTTAGCGATGGCTTAGAGTTCAGCGTGTTGTGTCCAGGAGGAAGCGAGTGAATTCTTTTGCTTAGAGTTGTTTTGTATGCTGATCTTCGGGAGTCCGTAGTAGTTTCGTTTGAGTTCCAAAAGTTTCTCGAGTTGTTCTGTTAGATTCGTCTTGTCGAGAACGTCGTGTAGAAACTTCCCGGGGAACCTTTCGAGTCCGTTTAGTCTCGTAATTTAAATTTGAATTTAAATTCAAATTTAAATTATCGCGTAACTAGTGTCTGATCCCTTCTTCCTGTTGTTGTCCAGCTGGAGTTGTCGCCGTATTCTTGAAGACTACTCTACGCGAGAATCTAGATTTCGGATAGAATCTCAACTCACAAGGCAAGCCGCGCTCCTTGACCAATTTTGTACCCAGCATTTCAAACTGCATGTTTTGTTTGCAACCTTAATTTTGCGTGCCAACTATTTTAAAAGATGCTAGCAACATCTCTACGCCGTGCCTATTTACCATTTCACGTATTATGAGCTCTAGGACTGCTTTAGTACTATTACTTTACTTTTATGCTTAGTCATGCTTAGTTGCATTTATTTACTACTTCACACCTTATCACTATAAAAATGAAATTTGTGTTAAATGTTTGTGAACTGTGCTTCAAATGTATGTGTTTTGCAAATAACTCTATACAAAACTATTTAGCTGGGGCAGGAAGGAGTATGAGGAGCTGGGGGACTTTGGAAGTCCCTATGAGAGTACCTGTGGCTAGTACACTGGAGGCTTCGGCCTTGGCGGCGAGTTTGTTGGTTGTTGGTTGTTGGAGTTGAGGTTGAAGAGATAGCCTGCCCCGGCAATTAAGGACCGAGTCCTTCGAGCCTTGTACGCTTAGTTGACAACCATGCACACCACATTAACCTGTATGGGCAGTTGGCTTGATCTTGAAGCTTGTCGAGACTGGTTGTTTACCCGTGGGTTGGCGGTGTTGTGTTAGTGTGGTGTAGAGCTCTGACTTCCCACATGAGATCGAGATACCCCACCTGATCAGTGGTAGGCTCTTCACAACTTCAGTACCCGATTGCATAGGCTTTTGGGATCCCTATCCTGGAGGACGGATGACGCCGGTTAAAGCTTGTGGACGGGTCTTGTGTGTTCATCGAGACTACGACGGTAGTTCTCGATGACGCTTCTCGTGGGTCCAGGTGCATAACCTCTGCAGAGTTTGAGTCGATGCGCATTGTCACGTCCTTTTGGAAGGACACCCTCTGAGTTGTGCTCCTCATTGAGTAGTTTTGTTTTCTTCCCTCCCCTTCTATTTCAAAATGTTTTGGACTCCGGCCTTTGAGCTGTGGCCAGGTGTGAAGATTACACCGGCATTTAAAATAAACCCTCGTTTGGGATAACGGAGATCCCTGCGGGGCAAGATAATAAAAATTTGATTGATTTAAAGTAAAACTTTTTGCATTTTTAAAAGTAAAATGTTTTAAACTTGCATTTAGCACTTGAACTAGCTTTCATCCTTGAAACTACCCCATGCATGCATACATTGTTGCTAGGGAGCATGCGGTTTGCTGAGTATTCACGTACTCACAGCTTTTCACGCCCGTCTTTTTCATAGGTCAGCTAGAAGATGGTTTCATCTGCTTTCCAGCTGTGGTTCGAGCTTCGCTCCTGCACTTGAGTTGCCTGTGGAGGAAGAGGTTCGTCTTGCTGCTCGCTTTCACTTGTTGTTTCTGCTGCTGTTCTAGCTCTTGGATTCTCGGTAGTCTCATTCCACTTTGAAAAGCTCAGTAAGTTTTATGGGTGATTTCATTGATTCAATTTATCTTATTTTTGTTTACTCATTCTGTTATGGTTTTTTGAATGTTCACTTGTGATAAACATGCCTGCCAAACTCCTAGGATTGGCACAAGCACGTGAGATCGGGTTCTACTGAAAGGTACAAAATCCCGGTCGTTACACTGCCGGCCGCGAGGAATGAAGCATCGCTTAGGTCAAGATATGTTTCATACTATGGAAACCGTCGTGTATCTCGTCGTTGCTTTGTGTATCCCTTTCCGCCGTGTTTAAAACTCTGTTTTCATCTCTATCCTAAGAACAACTTGAACCCTAATGTAACACTTTAAATTGGTTTCCTATATTTTATCTTATCACTCATGTTGTGCTATTTGGGTATTGTTATCCAATATCACCCGAGATCGATCCGCAGACGAGCCGCCTGTGTTTTTGGTGTGGTTCTGCCACAGTTCTAGGAAGTTTGAGAGCTAAAACTACAACCTGCTGCTCTCATTCTTGTTCCAGTTATGAACTTTTACTTGTGGTTGTAATAACTTATCTATGTATGTGAAACTCCTATGTGATGGGTGCAACGTTGATTACCGATATGCAATTGTCCTGGGCGATGTTGGGAAGCATACTGAGGCACTACCGGGGTTGATTTGTCGTTAGTTGAATTGATTTTGTGTGCGATTTGAACATCAAGCTAATTTGACTAATTGGAACTCAACTTGGACGGTTCCTCACAGCGTGGCATCAGAGCAAGGTTTAACACATACCCCTAAATCAGAGCAAGGTTTAACACATACCCCTAAAATTTTCTTAGCATCCTAGGAAGTTTAAAGATGCTCAGCTCAACCTTACTAAATCAACTAAAACTGGATTAAGGTGGTTGCTGATTTTTATTCCTCTCCTATCTTAAAATTGTTTGTTTCACCCATATTTAAGTAACTTTATTGCATTCACATGGGATGGGATTAAGTTGGCAGCCATAGATTATGGTAGAACTTGTGGTCTAGCTGTGTTTGCAAAAGTTTTTATTTTTGAAAATTCCCCATGTGTGTGTTGTCTTGTTTTCTTTTTGGGTGGGGAGAGTTTCGATTCGTGTGAGGATGTTAGTGCATGCATATGCATATCATGTCATGTCATACATTTTGCATGCATTCTTGATCACTAAAGATAAAAACATGAAAAAATTTGCTTTCCTTAAAAATGTTTGTTGCTGTCCTAACTACTAAAAATCAGCCACCCAAGCCCTTTTAAACATTTTTGCCTAGGAAAAATATGAACATAAGTTGCTATCTGTAGGTGATAATTCAATCCCTCACCTTGCTGTTCTTTTCGGCTACCATTTTATTTCTTGTGCTATCCCCTTTGGCAAGCACAATATCTTTCATCTTATCTAAGAATTTCTTGTTCTTTAGACAAGTCTTGCTGCTATAATCTCATTTATCCTGCCAAGGCTCATTCTCGTTCACTAACCTTTGTTTGGCGACACGATGAGTACCCACAACAATGGCAGCGAAGATGTTCCAGAGGGCTCCAATGCCCAAGATGTGAACCCACCACCACCACCAACCATGGCAGAAGTGTTCATGGAGATTGAGCATACCCGTCGAGAGGAGACTAGCGTTCTGAAAGCTATTGCTCAGTACTTAGCTCCCCGCGGTGGAGGTGAAGCTGCCCATGATGGTGATTTCGGGGATTTTATGTGCACTCAGCCACCAGTTTTCACTCGATCCAAGGATCCTATGGACGTTGATCATTGGCTGCGCACCATTGAGCAGAAGCTGAATCTTGTGCGGTGTGGGCAGCATGACAAAGTTCTTTTCGCTACTCACCAATTGCAGAATGAAGTTGGTGCTTGGTGGCAGACCTTTCTTGCAATGCAGCTGGCCGATCACCGCTTCACTTGGGATGAGTTCCGTTCTGCTTTTCGCGCCATCCACATCCCCGAGGGCGTGATGGAGATCAAGAGGCTTGAACTCTTGAATCTTAAGCAAGGCAACAAGTCGGTCATGGAGTATGTTCACGCCTTCAACTATCTTGCGCAGTATGCTCCTGATGATGTTAATACTGACAAGAAGAAGAGGAGCTGCTTTTACAACGGCCTTTCTGAATAAATGCAAGATAAGCTCTCATCCTCAGAGTTTCGAGATTTTAACCACTGGTGGATCAAGCTATATTTGCTGAAGATAAGATGATAAAGCTTGAGGCCAAAAAGTGCAAGCGTACTGTCGTACCATTGGTGGGTGGTAACTCGCAACGCCCCACCCTGGATTTCCGCCTCCTACCCCTATGGTGGGCCGTGCAGCACCACAACCTATGTGGGTCACTCGTCGCCCACCTGTTGCTGCCGCCCAAGCGCCAAGACCCCCCAGTGAATCAAGCTCCTACTAGTGGTATTGGTCCGTGCTTCAACTGCGGTCAAACTGAGCATTTCTCTCGAGCATGTCCTTCTCCCAAGCGTGGAGTGAGTGCTGCTGCTCTGAACCAGCCCGCACGTCCACCTGTCGGTCCTTTTCAGCAGCAAGCTAAAAAGCCTCAAGTGCCCAAGCATGGTCCTGTGAATTATACTACTGCCGATGACGTGCAAGAGGGCAATGAAGTGCTAATGGGTATGCTCCTTGTCAACTCTCATCCTACCAAAGTTTTATTTGATTCCGGTGCTTCTTATTCATTCATTAGCAAAGAATATGTCATGCAACATGATATTAATATGCACCCAACCCACTCACCACTTTTAATTGAAGCACCCGGTTCTGAAATTCTAGTGAACACTATAATTTTGAGTGTGCCAATAATGGTTAAGGATACTGTAGTTTATACCAATCTGCTAGTACTTGATCTCAAGGGATTGGATATCATTCTTGGAATGAATTGGTTGATCTCTAATGATGCCGTCATATATGTGGCTCGAAGAGTTGTCTCCCTATGAGATTCTTCTAGTGGTCAGATTTCTCTCTATCTTGGGAAGCGCAGTTCTTCTCTCTATCAGTTGAATGCTATTGCTACTCTAGAGTTATCATCTATTCCTGTAGTCTGCAAGTACCCAGATGTTTTTCCAGAGGAATTGCCAGGAATGCCGCCTGACCGTGCGGTGGAGTTTGTTATTGATCTCGAACCTAGAACCGCTCTGATTTCGAAGCGGCCTTATCTGATGTCTTCTGAAGAGTTGGTTGAAATAAAGAAACAACTGAACGAACTTCTGGACAAGAGCTTTATTCGTCCAAGTTCTTCTCTTTGGGGTTGTCCGGCTCTTTTTGTCAAGAAGGATGGTTCGATGCGAATGTGTGTTGATTACCGTTCGCTGAATGCTGTCACTATTAGAAATTAATATCCGTTTCCGCGGATTGATATACTCTTTGATCAGCTAGCAGGTGCTCGTTTCTTCTCCAAGATTGATTTGAGATCTGGCTATCATCAAATAAAAATCAGAGAAGAGGACATTACGAAGACGGCTTTCTCGATCCGGTATGGACTCTATGAGTTTCGTGTCATGTCCTTCGGTCTTACAAATCCTCCTGCGTACTTTATGTACTTGATAAATAGCGTATTCATGGAAGAGCTCTGTCTTTGTCGTGGTTTTCATTTATGACATTCTTATCTTCTCAAAGACTGAGGAAGAGCATGCACAACACCTGCGTGTTGTGCTTGAGAAGCTATGACAACATCAGCTATATGCCAAGTTTAGCAAATGCGAATTTTGGCTGAAAGAAATGGCTTTTCTTGGACACGTCATTTCTGAAAATTGTGTCGCAATTGACCCTGCTAAGGTTCAAGATGTGTTAGATTGGAAACAACCAACAAGTGTCACTAAAATCCAGAGTTTTCTTGGTCTTGCCTGTCATTATCGACAATTTATTAAGGATTTCTCCAAGATTGCAAAGCCTATGACCAAGCTTCTGCAAAAAAGTGTGAAGTTTGAGTGATCTTCGGATTGTGAGCAAGCATTCCAAACCTTGAAGACGCTTCTCACAACAGCACCCATCCTTGCTCAACCTGATACTAACAAAAGCTTCAATGTTTATTGTGATGCTTCACGTGTCAGACTCAGGTGTGTTCTTATGCAAGATGGAAGAGTTATCTCATATGCCTCTCGTAAACTGAAACATCATGAACAGAATTATCCCACTCATGACCTTGAACTTGCCGCTATGGTTCATGGCTTAAAAATTTGGCAGCACTACCTTCTCGGCAAAACTTGTAATGTTTATACCGATCACAAAAGTCTCAAGTATATTTTCACTCAGGCTGATCTAAACTTGAGGCAAAGAAGGTGGCTTGAGTTGATCAAGGACTACAAATTAGAGATACATTACCATCCGGGCAAAGCAAATATTGTGGCCGATGCCTTGAGTCGCAAAGGTCATTGCAATTGCTTAACTGTTGCAGCCAAAACAAACACAATATGTGATGAGTTTCGAAAGCTTGGTATTGAGATGGTTGAAGAAGGATTTCTTGCCAACTTAGAGGTGAAGTCCACAATTCTGGATCAGATCAAGGAGGCTCAAAAGAATGACAAAGGCGTGGCCCGAATTCGTTTCAAGATTGATGAGGGCCAAGCTGCTTGTTTTTCTATAGATGAGCAAGGTGTTCTGTGGTTCGGAAAGCGACTCGTGGTTTCCAAAGTACAAGAACTTCGGGATAAAATTTTGGATGAAGCACATGACTCTCTACTGTCCATCCATCCTGGAAGCTCTAAAATGTACCAAGATTTGAAGCAAAAGTTTTGGTGGACTCGCATGAAGCGGGAAATTGCTCGGTACGTCTCCAAGTGTGCTGTATGTCAACGAGTGAAGGCGAGTCACTTAAACCAGCGGGTACACTACAACCTTTGCCTATTCCTTTATGGAAGTGGGAGGATATTGGTATGGACTTCATAGTCAAGTTGCCTAAAACAGCCAATGGCTATGATTCTATATGGGTTATTGTTGATCGGTTGACAAAGTCGGCACATTTCCTCCCGGTCAAAACTAACTACCCTGCCAAGGTTTATGCGGAGCTCTATCTTTCTCGCATTGTTTGTCTTCACGGTGTCTCAAAAACTATCACCTCTGATCGTGGGCCACAGTTTGTATCTCATTTTTGGGAAAGTCTTCACGAAGCGATGGATACCAAACTGTTGCACAGTTCGGCTTACCATCCTCAAACTGGAGGCCAAACGGAAAGATTCAACCAAATTCTTGAAGACATGTGGAGAGCTTGCGTGCTGACCTATGGGAAGAAGTGGGAAATTTGCTTGCCATTCACAGAATTTTTCTACAACAGCAGCTATCAGTCAAGCATAAAGATGGCTCCTTTTGAAGCTCTTTATGGGAGACGGTGTAGAACACCGTTGAATTGGTTTGAGTCAAGAGAAGGACCTTTCTTTGGTCCTGGTTTGGTCAATGAGGATGAGGCTAAAGTGCGGCAAATTCAAGAACATTTGCATGTGCCGCAGTCTCGACAAAAGAGCTATGCGGACCGTCGTCGCATGGAATTTCAGTTCGAAGTTGGAGACTATGTCTATCTCAAGGTGTCTCCACTTCGTGGCATGGAAAGGTTCCAAGTGAGAGGAAAATTGGCTCCTCGCTATATTGGTCCTTTCAAAATTGTTGCCAAACGCGGTGCCGTGGCCTACAAATTGGAGCTTCCGTCCTCTCTTTCAAATGTGCACGATGTTTTTCATATCTCACAGCTGAAGAAATGTCTTCGAGTGCCTACCGAAGCCATTGCTGCGGACACTGTTGATCTACAGCCGGACCTCTCGTGTGTCGAGTACCCGTTGCGGATTCTATACAAGGCAGAGCGCAAGTTGCGGAATCGCACGATCAAATTTGTTAAGGTTCAATGGAGTAATCATTCATAATAAAACTTGGGAACTAGAAGATAAATTTCGTGCTAAGTATCCGGAATTCTTCTCAAGGTTTTAAGTGATTTTTCTTTCGAACTCCTTACCATCTTATGTGCCCTTGCATTTAAATTCTATCGTTGAGTCGAATTCCTTTTTCGTGCTTCCCTCCTGCATTATCAAATCTCGGGATAAGATTTCTTTAAGGAGGGAAGGTTGTAACATCCCACATCCTTCAAATCAAGAATTCACTTTGAAAGCCAAAGTTCAAATATTCAAAGTCAAGATATTAAAATTTAAATTGAATTTAAATATTGCAAAGAAAGCAAATTCAAAAATTTCAAGGGGAAGTTGTAAATACAAATTCTTGTTCAAAAGTTATCACAAGGTTCAGAAAGTATAAAAAGAATTTTTCCGAAATTTTAAAACCAAAAAATTGGGTCACAAATTATTTTATTCCTCTATCAACCAGCTGATTTCTGTATTTTATAGAATTAAATCCACTGAGAATTTGAAGATTCTCCAAAAAGGAAAGTTCTTCCCCATACAAATTTCTTTAGCTCTGTAAAATTTAAAATTCATCGGATCTCGGGATGGTGAGCATTTGAGGCAAAAAACAGAGAGCTGATGTGAATTTCGGAAAAAAGGGGAATTAGAAGCCTCTGCGGGCCCTACCTGTCTGTCGCTCCTTCTTCTTCCTCCAGCGGCGTACAGAAAGCGCAACACGAGCGCGGCACGCCAAAGGATTGGTTAATTGAGTGGGTTCTCGCATCACCATCCTCTGGCCAGGAGGGATGAAATCAAGTTTATGGGCTGACATGGTTTCATTTTAAGTTATGTATCGTCGTGTTGTATCGCTTCCGCTATGTAATCTAACTTCGAACCTCTTTTGTGCACTCAACCTCTTTTGTGCACTCAACCAGAACCTAAGTTGTAATAACACTAAAATTCAGTTTGTACTCTATTTTATATGTGCTTGTGTATGTACTTTTGGATTCTCGCTTCGTCGAGTTGTCAACCGAGACTGATCCTGGATAGCAAACCCCTCATTTTGAGGTGGGATGCTACACTTGGCCACTCCGGATCCCAGCCAGGCCGCACCGGATCCAGAGGCCAGCTCGGCCAGCTGGCCCATGGTGCGGCGGCCGGTTCCCGGCAGCGCCTCGCCGGAGGCAGCCATCTGGCGGCGCGGGCGGCACCACCCCACACAGCGCGACGCGAGGAAGGCGATAGAGGGGTCGCCAGAGTGGGAAACCCACCGGAAAATGGCTGCCAGCGGCTGCGGTGACGGAGGTTCGGCGAGGGCTTGGTGGCGCTGCGGTGGACCAAACTTGACGCGACCTGCTCAGAGAAATGGAGGACAATGAGGAGAAGACCAGCGCGGAGGTTGTCAACTTGGAAAACAGCCCTAGAAGGGTCGTCAACGGCAAGGGTGGTCGGCCTCAATGGCGGCCGCGGTGGCTTCCACAAATTCCTGCAAACCGAACGCGGTTTCAACGCAACAACTTGC
Source organism: Zoysia japonica (assembly GCA_001602275.1). Taxonomy (NCBI): domain Eukaryota; kingdom Viridiplantae; phylum Streptophyta; class Magnoliopsida; order Poales; family Poaceae; genus Zoysia; species Zoysia japonica. The sequence goes on along the minus strand of BCLF01000074.1, from coordinate 348,786 downwards.
AGAGGGGGCATGCCAGGTAGCGGAGGAGCTAGATCCAAAAAGGATTCGTGGAATACGCACTGGAGAACTCGAATTTCAAAGAGAGGCGTTGGTGACCGGTAACGACCGAGTTTTGGGGAAAAACTCAATTCCGGCTACGCGAGTTGGGGAGGAGGAAAGGCAGCGGCGTGAGAAGCTAGAGCATGATCGTGCGCACCTTTCTCGTCAAGGACACGACCGGGGTTGGAGCTCGAGGTCTCCTAGCAACGTGGAGCTCGAGGATGAAGAAAGAGGCCAAGTGAGGGAGGGAGAGAAATGGTGCTGCTCCTTGTGGAGTTAATCGAGCCAGGTAGCTTCTTATGGAAGGAAGGAGGGCGCGGTAGTGGGTCCCACGTGACAGGAAGTGGCCCTGCATGCATAATGCTTAAGCATTTTTGGGACAAAAGCAAAACGAGCAAATAAACTCGAATTGATTTTAAACTTGGTAGGATGGATCTATGACATATGTTCTCCAACAATAATGACATGCACAAGGATTTTCAAAAGAATGAGGAAGATATGGAATTTTGAAAATTGTTAATTGATAAAGAGACTTGGAAAAATCTGCTGAAAGCAGATGTCAAGCTAAATGCTTAGGCATTTTGTGCACAAAGAAAGGATGAGAAAACAATCTCGAAAAGTGCTGAAATTTGGTAGAACATTTCTTCAACATGTGATCTATAAAATAACCAACATGCAGAGGTTCTTGCCAAGGAGTATGAAAGATATTGAATTTCGAAATTGGTTACCCGATAAGAAGACTTGGAAAAATCTGCTGCAAGCAGAACAGTTAACCAACTTCTGGGGTCTTAAAGAAATATCTCCTGAGCTCTGATGTGGACGAACAACTTTTACTTTGGAGTCAAGTTGAAATTCTATTTGGATATTATTCTGCAACGGTCAAAAAACAGATGACCGTTAAGAACTAGAAATCCAATTGGGCTCATAACTTGAGTGAAACCTTGTTGAATTTGTATAACTTCATGTAACTTAATCATTTTCTAGTTGTTCTTCTGTTTCTCCTATTCCAAACACTTCTATCATTCAAGTTTGAATGTTCATTGATAAATTCGAATTCAAATTCAAATTTGAATTATTGACTTGAATTCCTTTCATCTTTCGAACTTTAAATTCTTAACTTTCGAATTCTTCGTGCAAATTTTTATTCCTTGACTTTGAGGACACTAGCGTTACAGCCCTCCCCCCTTAAAGAAATCTCGTCCCGAGACTTAGAAGAAAGAGGGAGTAACAGGAGGAATCACTAACAGAGATTGAAGAAACTCCGGAAAATTTGATTGGAGATATTTTTTGGTTTCCCAAGTAGCTTCATCTCTAGAGTGATTACTCCACTAACTTTATAGAACTTAGTGGTCATGTTGTGAGTGACTAGATCTTTTTGATCAACAATGCTAATAGGATATTCAAGATAAGTGAGATCTTCTTGCAATTGTTCAATCTCAGAACATCGAGGTAGCTTCAGGCACTTCTTGAGTTGTGAGACATGAAAGATGTTATGAACTCCAGATAGTTGAGATGGCAACTCTAGTCGGTAAGCTGTAAGTATCAAAGGACACAGAGAAGGGGGGTTGAATCGGTGGACATATAGCACTAATTTTGCTACGGACTTAAACTATAAGACTTGAACACAACAGAAGCAAACCTAAGCAAGTCTAGTAGGCCAAGACCCCTAACAATGCTAGTGATATGAAAATAACAACAAGCAAGCACTAGCACGATAGCCACCAAGAGGAATCAAAGAACAACCTATCACACTACTCAACGGTAAGTAAACGAGGTAAGTAAAAAGAGTGAGACAGAGAGTGCTCAGTAATTTTTTTTCTGAGGTATCGAAAGGTAGGCGCCTTCCCCTAATTCTCGTTGGACCACTCCCGTCGGAGTCTCGGCCTCTCTCGTCGTTTCTAAAACGATGCTCACAAGGGTACGCTTCACTCCCGGAGTGAAGACAATGGCGGCTCGGCAGTCGCACACAATACCCAAGCGCTAGAGCAAGCCTCTAAGGCTCAAGTGCTCCCTCTTGGTGTCTCTTTCGAGCGGAGGACCCGAAAATGCTTACAAACTTGGCTTCATCTTTCGCAATCTCCTCGGAAGCTTGAGCACCGACTCCTTGCCAGTCTAGGCAGCCCACAACAAGAGTAATAGGCAAAGATCACTCATTTCAAGCCCTACAAGCTCTAGAAGTGGATAAATGCTCCCTATCACTCTCCTACTAGCACCAAAGATCTCCAATCTTTCAATTTGCTTTCTTGGTGGTGTCCCTTGGCCTCTCACAACTTGGCTCCAGCCATTCTGATCAAGGGCACTCAGGAAAACGTCCTCCTCCACGGTTTAAATAGGCTCAAGCACAGAAACAACTATTGGGACGTGATGTCATAAAGCTGACTGCTTTATGCAATCACCGGACTGTCCGGTGACTAGACCACCGGACTGTCTGGTGATCTTCTTCCTCCTCGTCCAGGGAAACACCCTCTCTGGAGTCCACTCCATAGGACACTAGACTGTTCGATGCATACCTTCATCGGACTGTCCGGTGACTCTCACTTTTTGACACACAGAGACATCTTCTCTGGACGTCAGCTTCTGGCTCATCGGACTATCCGGTCACTGCACCGACAGACTGTCCGGTGACTGCTCCACGTCGACTCCGGAGAGCACCTCTCTGGACTAGCTCCTCCAGGGCTCACCGACCTGTCCGGTGACTGAATCTTCAGCTAGTCTTGAGCTCCAGTCTTCAACTTCGCTTCCTCTGTCATCTTTAGTGCTTTTTGAGGATCTAAGGAGCGTTCACACCCTCTAACACTTGTATGACAGGAGACAAATGACCTTACCCCTCTTAATAGTACCGGCGTTACTATAAACTCTCTAGCTAATCCTTAGCCTTGGTCCTCCGAAGCCCGTTAACTCCTCTTCTAGGGTTTGTCCTTGTCATCCATCGAGGAAGCCCACCATGTTGATGTAGAATTAGCGGGGTGGTACGTGCAACACAACCGTTAACTATTGTTGTTGATTCAATCACCAAGATCAATTCATACTTTTTAGAGAACTTCAAAGGTCATGAAGCTGACAATCTCCCCCTTTTTGGTGATTGATGACAACCATAGTACTCCCAAACAGTCCAAATCAGATGAAAGAAGATGGAGAATAAAATATATCTCGAAAGAACACTTACCCCCTTACCTTGATGACTCCTCAGTAAAATTTTGCAAGAGTTCCTCTCCTTTGTCGTGGCTAGGAAGCGTCGCCCTCCTCCGGTTCTCCCCCTGTTTGATAGCTCTCTCTCCTCCTTTGTCATCTAATCATCCAAAAAGATGGCACCGAAGAAGCAAATAGAGAGGGAGAACACTGGTTCGACAAAGAAACGTGCACGATAGAGAATGAGACGGGAGCTCACATGCACAAAGGAACCGACAAAATAGATAAAGCACTAGGAGCCATACACACAGAAGCCATGAGGTCAGTCCAAAAACTGAGTGCATCTCAATGAGCTAAAAGTGTCAAATAGAAAACAAGCTCATCAAAAGGTCACAAAGAGCCGATGAAATCCGCCAAACAAAATCCAAAAGCCCTATCTACCCATCCACGGCCTCCCCCTAGACAGTTAGCTCTCTGAGCGATACACCTCATGTCTCTCACCCAACTCCTACAAAAGATCTAGTCCTACGCGGTCGAGGAAGTGGGTGTAGTGACGGTCAAAGGTTGCTCCTCTGCTGGCTGAGCTGTTTCTGCTGGCTGGTTTCCTCTTGGCTGCTCAACATCGTCGAAAGCACTCAAGCCGGAGGAAGATGTCGGGGATGGCTCCTTGCTCTCAATTGAAGCTGGCTGATCCGCACTGGCAAGGACCTGAGCTGCCTCGTCTAGAGAATATTTGACCTCAACCAGGATATCTGCATCTGATGCTCTGGACTGCTCGGCTGTGGTGGCTGCATGCTCTGACTGTGAAGGCTCTGGCGGTGGCTCTAACAACGCTGAATCAACAGTAGTAGCCTCAAAGGATAGAACTCTCGAAGCAAGCAGAGAACTACCAACTGCTGTCCCTGACTCCAATGCCGGTAGTAATACTTTTGACTCAGCAAAAGCAAATAGAATTGACATGGAGTACGAAGAAATTGGAGAGAATTGAGAAGATGTGATTGAAACACTGACCCCTCCAGTAGTCGTGACTGTGCTGCTGCAGGCTCTGGCTCTGTAACTCAGATGTGAAGGCTGTGACTGAAGAATACAGAGGCTGAGGTACAGTAGGCTGGAGCTGAGAAGGTAGGGGACCTAGCAGCGTGGTCGTCGGAAACTCTGGAAGAGGTGGCATATCAGTCCCCTAGAGATATGAAGCTATAGCTCCAAAACCGGCAGACATGTAAGAAATAGCCGCTGCCATCTCCAACTGAGTGCGCTGCGACTTCTCATGGAACTCTCTGTCCTGCCGTCTCCTCTCATCTACAAGCTCTCTCTCAATCCGTAGCCGCTCCTCAATGTGGAGGCGCTCGAGTCGGATCCTCTCCTCAAACTCAGCGCATGAGCTCAAGCTGCTCCTTTCTGAACCTCCTCTGCTCCTTCTGCTCTGCCTAAATAGCATCCAGTCTAGCTGCAAGAGCAGGGTCAAGTAAGGGATGAGTGGTAGGAGTCTCGACCTGTCCTGGAGCCTTTGTGCTCCCAGCACCTAGCTGTGCTCCCTTCGGAACCTCAGTGTCGACATCCTCCGGGGCTGTGGTGGCCTCACCTCCAGGGGTGCTCTAAGAAGCAGAAACCCGTAAAACCTTGGAGTCGGATGGCTCAGCAGGACTAAAAGGAGTGGAGATCTTTGGCAACACTACATACTCCTCCTCAGTCATCACTCTCCGTCTCCTCAGCATCAGGCAAATGTAGGGGGCAAAAGGTAACTGACGTTGTCCAATCCCCTCATATATCACGCCCTCCATCTGGGCTAGAAGCAGATCTATCAAATCAAATATCTCGTGCCTCAACAAAAAGCAAAGTAGCCACTGATGCAATATCATGACTCTCTCCCTGTAGCCAGCACGAGGTGCTATCGACCTCCCAAGCAACCCTCGAAGAACACGAGCCTCATGTGTCAAGCGCAGAGGGTGCCTCATGTAATGCTCCCCATGAGGTGGCAAGAAAGCAATACTCAGTCTCTCATCACTCGGCTCCATTCCTCCAAATGGTCTGATCGGCGGTGAGAAGTCTGGAAGGGCCATCGTGTGGATCTGTGTCTGTGAAGATATGAACTCAAGCACTGTCAAGACATCGGACTTCTCAAAACGGTGTGGCTCCCCTCTATACATGAACCAATGATACGAGTGATCTGAGGAGATCCACAATGAGGCATAGAACTCCCATACTACCTCCTCACTGTACCTCAAGGGCTGGGTGACCAAATCAGACAGACCTAAAAGATATGAGATGTGCTCCTCCATATCAACCTCAGCTCCTCTACTCAGTGCCTCTAAAGAACAGTGGCGATGTGCTGCATACACTGAGCTCTTGCCTTTAGTGGTAAGCTGCCTCCTGTAGGCCTCAAAGATCCTCCGCTGAAGCACTGCCCAAAACTGCCCAGCATCCGCATGTCTTCCAGTAGGGACCCAGGCAGTAAAGTCCACTCTCCTCTTGGCCTTAATGGCCGGGCCCTTCAACTTCAGCATGTCAACTTCCACCTCAGCTATCCTGCCCATAGCCCGGCGAGCTCTCTCGGCTCTCGAAGTGCAAATCTTGCACACTCCAATCCTCTAATGTGGACACCTCTGTGTCCTCTGCTGTGAGCTTTTCTGTACTGTCACTCCCTCCGCGGTTCTCGACTGCCTACTGGCAGGAGCTCTCCGCGGCTGCGCCTCTGCAACAAAAGAAGCGGACGCCACTCTCTGACGGGTCGACCTCCTCAACTCCCCCTGGGACTCAGCTGAGCCTATCCTCAAAGCACCTACTCTCCTAGATGGAGGCACGTCAACATCTGCTTCAGCAAGGGCTCTGTCCCACTCAGGGACACCTGTCCTCTGCTTTTTCTTCTTCTCAGGCTCCACGGCCTTGCCTTTCCCCTTCTCCTCTGAACTCGATCTCTGTCTGCCCATACTATCAACTGTCATTGAGAGATCAACTGCAAAAAAAACTCTGACCAGCTGACACTGCAAGATAGGATTAAGAGCTTGGCTCTTAACTGTCCAAGAGAACCCACTGCACTGACAGAGAGTTTTGGAGTGGCATGTGGTGATGGCTTTGAAAAGCGCGGGGAGCACAAGCAGTGGCAGCGCGAAGGCTCTCTGGTGCACGAACTGATTGGCGAAGAGCCTTGGCAGCAGGTGAAGATGACGGCGCCACTGAGACGGCGGCATGAGTTAGGGCAAGGGCGCGGCTAGGGCTAGCTGGGCGCGCGTGACAAAGCAGAGCAGGGCGGCGCGGGGCTGTGTGAGAAGCAAGCACGGCGGCGAGGCAGGGCTCGGCGGCCGGAAGCATGAGTGTGGCGCACGGCAGTGGAGTAGGCGAGCCGACGGCGAGTCAGCGACGATGGTGGTCGGGAATCCGAGGACACACGTGCGGCTTAAGATTAAAACAAATCAATGGCCTGATTTGATTTAAAAGAAAATGGATGGCCGAGATTTCGCTGTCAAGGAGATCACCGGACTATCCGGTCCAAATAGATTGTTCGGTGACTATAAAAGTCCAGACTATCTGGTGTCTAGAGAATTCTAATTCTAGAGAGGCACTCGCTTCCTCTTCTAGTCACCGGACTGTCCGGCGATACTGTCGGATTGTCCGATGTTTGTCCGATTCTGCAGAAGTGATTGATCCAAAGATATAGTCATCGAAAAGTCCGGTGAAGGCGTTGGAATGTCCGGTGACCTCAAGTAATTGCAGAATCAAGGAATTTCTTTCTAGACTTTAAGTGTCCTCACCAAAGAACCAAATAAACACCACACTAGTCTGGAAAGGAACTATCAAATACTCCTTTGCAAATAGATAACTCACGAGGAATTTAGCATTTTTGCAAATCGCAATTAAGATCGAACCATAATCACCAAAGTGAGAAGGAGGCTCCAAAAAGGGAATGTATGAACCCTTTGATCACGATCCACGTAAATAGATGTTAGAGACAGTTAAGCACAGGGTTCATGGGCACGAAGCGCACAATGTTGCTTTGGTTACTATTTGTGAAGTATGTGAATCCATATGGACAATGTAGTCACTTTCTCCATAGAGTAACACACCTTCTCCGTGGTTCCAATATGCAATGCAAGCAACATGCTATTCTAATGCAAGAGAATTTAAATCATGCAATGTAGATGTAAGCAAATTAAAGACATTGCATAAAGAAACCTATTCAGTGCCAAGTTTGACCCATCACAAGCCTATTCACTATATGCCCGCCACTTTGCCATGAGATAGCCGAACCACCTTCTCAAGCTCTTCCCCCATGCATATGGATATCTTATGGTGGTTAGGGATTTTTTGTTCTTTTCTTTTATCTTTTTACACATGATGCATGATAGTGCAAACATCTAGTCCACGGTGGAGTCCTATTTACCATGCATTGCAAGAAAAGAAACCTACTCTACTATGTACAAGAATAACCTCCTTGAAGAGTAGATTGGCGTTGTAGCTCAATCAACATGTGGTGGACCTCAAAAATCTTCAATTCACTTCACGGTCCACCACTTAGGCCCCTTCACTTCTTCTTGGGAACCCACGAGAGTTTTGGCTTTCTCTCTCGGTCCACGATCACCTTGGGGACCCATATCTTTTTTATTACACTTGTCATTTGGCGGTCCGAACAGCTTGGCCATCACTTTTTCATTCTTATCCCTGAAAAGCTTGTAGTTCACATCCTGATGGAAAAGGTTAGCGTTAGGCATAATCTTAGGCTCGCTCACCTTGGGACAATCCTTGGAGCAGTGACCATCAAGACAACACTTCTCACAATAATAGTCATCCGCCATGAGCGGGACTATCCATTTGGAGATCTCGTCCTGGTTGCCAATGATGTTGATAGAGAAAAGATATGATCCTAAGCCCTTGTGGTTGTGGTTGTTGATGAGGTTCTTGCTTAGAATTTTCTTTTGAATTTGACTTCCTCTAGTAAGCCGCTCAAAAGCATCCATCACGGCCTCTCTCTCCTCCTTGAGCTTCATGTATTCGTTCAAAATAAATGGCTCAAGAATAGTACTCTCCTTAGAGAGGGTTAGATCACAAGAAGTAGAAGCTTCATTTAAATGCTCAGGAGAGTTAAAGAGAGAGTCAAGATCAAGAGCTTCATGGGTGCGCACCAATGCATTATGCTTCTCACTTAGCTCTACGTGCTTCGCTTTGAGATCCTCATAAGACTCACGTAGAACACCATGAGAGTGCTTAAGTGCATTGAGCTCTCCCTCAAGCTCTCGAACTCGCAATACCGCCACTTCATGCTCCTTGGTCACCACCTCAATCTTCTTGGACTTCTTGATAATAGTCTTGTTGGCCTTCTCGAGGAAGAGGACAAGATCGTTGTAGCTTGGTCTATCATCTTCATCATCATAGCTCTCCTCCTCCTCCTCAAGATCATCTTCCTCATCAATGAAGCCCTCACAACTACGGGCCATCAAGCACAACGGAGGTGGTGGTAGCTCATTGGTGGAGCTAGTCATTGCAATACACGCGAGCTCTTCTTCGCTTGAAGATGAAGAGTCCGAATCATCATCGGTGAGCCACTCACCAACAATATAAGCTTTGTGCGGGGACTTCTTCTTCTTCTCCTTGCTCTTGCTCTCCTTCTAAACAAAGAACTTCTGATTGAATTTCCTCTTTGGCTTGCGTTCTTCATCATCACTTTCACTAGAGGCTTTCTTCTTGCTCTTCTTCTTGGGCTTGGGACAGTTCTTAGCAAAATGGCCTTTCTTGCCACAATTGAAGCACCCGAAGTTCCTTTTAGAAGATGAGGGTCTTCCCTTGTGGCATAGCTTCTTCATCAAGATTGCAAGGTCCTCATTATCGCTCTTCTCATCCTCATCTTCCTTCACCTTCTTCTTCTTCTTGTTCTTGCCATTGGATGATTCTTGATCAACTTGTAGGGCAAGATTCTTGGGCAATTGAGAGTCGGTGGAGCTGCCCAACATGTACCCCTCATAGGCCGTGAGCTTTCCTAGCATGACGCTAACGGTGAGAGTAGCAAAGTTGGCTTGGAAGAGACACGTGACAGTCTTTGGGGCGGTTCTGCCACAACGTGGTACCAAAGCTAGATCAGGGTTAGTACAACTAAAAATGAGTTATTTTCAAAAATTATAGTGAGGTACGAGCTAGTAAGCCCGCATAAGGACTATATTAGTGTGGTTAACAAGTGGCAATGCTAACTTTTGCATTAATGCATTTTACTTTCAGTTGTTTACTATTCTTGCAACGACATGGCTACATCCAGGTAAGAAGGTAAGGTACGCACTTGAATGCGGTAAAATTCGAGGGCTCATCCATACGAGGTTCAGGGGTATGGAGTGTCCCGTACAGCGATCAATACAAGAAGTGAATATGTTCTTTGGAACATATGAAACATTTGCCACCTAATGGGGAGTGCGGCCATTTGCTACCTAATAGTAAATGTGGACCTCTTGCCGTGTGATGCGATCGCGTCCCTCAAGATGTGACCTACTTGAGGACGCCCCGTATGGAATGATACGGGACGTAAAGCTTTCTTTTGTTTGTGTATTGCCTGCCTATGATGTGTTTTTTGCAGATACGCTAACCTCAAAAAGTAGTACATGTAGAAAACAACTAACTTGTGTCTTGAGAGAATGTGTTTGCCACCGAGGTCACGTGCTATATTAGACCAACTTTTTCTTTTTGTGAGGACGATAGGACGAATCATGTCATCCATGCGTTGCAAACATGTGCATTATGCGTCCTTGAACATCTCATAAATCTTTAAAGTCAAATGTTAATACCAATCTGAAATTCATACACAAATTATTCCCTACAAATTTGAAGTATAGTCTCCTCCAGTTTTCACCTTCAAGACACTCAAAACGTAGGTTTTAAAATGAAGCTCACTCCTGATTTCAGCACCCTGTTATTGGCTTCAAAATTTCATAACTCCTGTCCTGCTTATCGTATTAGGGTGAGTAAATATGCATTGTAAAGCTATGAAAGTCCTCTACAACTTTGTTATTCAACTCGAGATCTTATTCTGCCAGTATCAGTACTATAATTCAGTTTTTTTGACGGCTGTCTGTCCAAAACAGAATCGGTGCCGTTCTACTTTAACGACCCCTTTTTATGTTCGCCCCACATTTGACTCCTGTCGAACTTTCTACTAATACATGAGCACTTTAATTGGCAGAATGGTTGCACTCGAAGCGGTAATGAGCGCAATGAGGGGCAATCCTCTCAGTAGGGAGCAGCAGCACCACAACCACCACCGCCGCCAACGACGGCAGAAGTGCTCTTGGAAATTTTGTGCAACCGTCAGGAGCAGACTGGCGTTCTCCGGGCTATTGCTCAGTACTTGGCTCCCCGTATTGGCAGTGACACTCCCCGTGATAATGACTTCGCGGATTTCCTACGCACAGTCGCCTGTCTTCACCCGAGCAAAGGATCCTCTTGATGCTGACCACTGGTTGAACACCATCGAGGAGAAGCTTGATCTTGTGAGGCGTGGACAGCAAGAAAAGGTTATCTTTGCAGCTCACCAACTCCAGAATGAAGCTGGTGCTTGGTGGAGAAGCTTCCGTGCCATGCAGCCTGCTAATCACCGCTTCACTTGGGAGGAGTTTCATAGCTTTCCATCGCGTCCTTGAGGACGTGATGGAAAGCCTGTTATGATTTCTTGATTGATCGCTTGTGATGTCGTGCTTGCCAACCTCCTGGGATTGACATGGTCACGGAAGATCGGAACTTATCGAAAGGTAAGGAAAATCCCGGTTGTTACAAAAGTCAAATGTTAATACCAATCTGAACATCTTGCACAAATTTCCCTACAAGTTTGTCGTATAATCTCCTCCAGTTTTGACCTTCAAGTCACTCAAAACGTAGGTTTTAAAATGAAGCTCACTCCTGATTTCAGCACCCTGTTGTTGGCTTCAAAATTTCATAACTCCTGTCCTGCTTATCGTATGAGGACGAATAAATATGCGCTGGAAAGCTATGAAATTCTTCTACGACTTTGTTATTCAACTGTACTTCTGATTCATCTTATATCAGGACCAGAATTCAGTTTTTGTAACGGCTGTCTGTCCAAGACAGAATCGGTGTCGTTCTATTTTAACGACCCTTTTTTATATTCGCCCCACATTTGACTCCTGTCGAACTATCTACTAATGCGTGTGCACTTTGCAGAATGGTGTGCACTCAAAGCGCTAATGAGCGCAATGAGGGGCAATCCTCTTAGCAAAGAGCAGCAGCACCACAACCACCACCACCGCCAACGATGGCAGAAGTGCTCTTGGAGATTGAGCGCAACCGTCAGGAGCAGACTGGCGTTCTTCGGACCATTGCTCAGTACTTGGCTCCCCGTGGTGGCGGTGATGCTCCCCGTGATAATGACTTCGCAGATTTCCTACGCACTCAGCCGCCTGTCTTCACCCGATCAAAGGATCCTCTTGATGCTGACCATTGGTGGAACACCATCGAGGAGAAGCTTGATCTTGTGGGGTGTGGACAACATGAAAAGGTTATCTTTGCAGCTCACCAACTCCAGAATGAAGCTAGTGCTTGGTGGAGAAGCTTTCATGCCATGCAGCTTGCTAATCACCGCTTCACTTGGGAGGAGTTCCGTTTCGCCTTTCGCGCCTTCCACATCCCCGAGGGCGTGATGGAAATCAAGAGGCTGGAGTTCCTCAATCTGAAGCAAGGCAGCAAGTCTGTTATGGAGTACGTGCATGAGTTCAACTATCTTGCTCAGTATGCTCTTGACGATGTCAATACTAACAAAAAGAAGAGAGGCTTTTTCTACAATGTATTTCAGAAGAGATACCAGATAAGCTCTCGGCCACTGAGTTTCGTGACTTCAACCATCTTGTGGATAGAGCAATCTTTGCTGAAGACAAGATGCTCATACTCAGGGCCAAGAAACGTTCTGCTCCAGGACCATCTGGTGGTGCACCACAGAAGTACCGGATGGTCTACACCTCCTACTGGCCAGCAGTACAGCTCCACTCCAGTTCAGCGTCCTCCTTACCATTCGCCTCCACCAGAGCAGCAAGGAGTCTCTTATGGCTCCAGTCAGCAGCATGCTCAGGGCTTTCAACCTCCACAGCCAGCACTCCAAGGCATGAGGCCTACTTCACAGCCCTGCTTCAACTTTGGCCAAGTGGGCCACTTTGCTAAAGATTGTTGTCAGCCGAGGCAGCAGCAAAACAATGCTCGTCCTCAGGCTGCTAACAGGGCGACCCACCAGAAGAATAATGCACCCAAGACAGGTCGTATCTACTATACTTCCTTGGGTGAAATTCCAAAAGGTGAAGAAGTGCTTGCGGGTATGTTTTCTCTTCATGACCATTCCGCATTGCTACTTTTTTATTCCAGTGCTACCCATAACTTTATAAGTATGGCATGTGTGGAAAGGTGTCACCTAACCACAACTGCCATGAAGTTACCTTATACCATTACATCTCTGGGTGGAAAAATATACACTGCTCATAAAATTTAGCAAGCACCTCTTAATCTTGAAGGAAATATATATCCTTCAAATTTTATAGTGTTGAAGGGACAAGCGATAGATCTGATTGTGGGCATGAAATGGATGAAGTATCATAGAGCCATGCTTCACATCGCTTCACATAGCGTTATTATGTTCTAAAAAACAAATATGATTCCATCACGATGCAACCTCATGAAAAAGCTAATGATGTTTACTCTCGTTTGCATGTTGTGGTGAAGGAAATCAATGCCTTGGGCCTCAAGGACAAAATTGATGATGTGTAAATCATGAGAAAGCTCTTGAAGATGTTGCCGCCGAGCTAGGATCATATTGGGTGATATTGAACGACAACACCCAAATAGTACAACATGAGCGATAAAATCAAATATAGGAAACTGATTTAAAGTCTTACAATAAGGTTAAAGTTGTCTTAGGATTGATATTTAAAAATAGAGTTTCAAACAGTGCGCAAGCGATACACAACGGCAATACACTTGACGGTTTCCTAAACTTGAGACATGCCTTGCCCTAAGACATGTTTTACTCCTCGCGGCCTGAGGTAGGTGAAGAGGGAACCTAGTCAATAGACCAATCCGTAGGGGGTTCACCTTCCCACACCACCTTGCCGCAGCAGTCACACCAACCTGCAGAAAAGTCTACACACAAAAAGAGGGAAACAACAAACCGTGAGTACTAATTACTCAGTAAGACTTACCCGTCAAAAATGGCTGACTATTGCCAACTCCTAAACATGAGAAGACTGACTCACAGGTCGGTTCCTTGGCCACAAACATAGCGCTAATGGTGAATCCTTACTTTTCTATTTTAGCGGTAAGTTAAGTTAAAAGAATGTAAATTTAGTTTTCACTATAAATTATATCAAACATGGTTGCCAAACAATGTATAATAAATATCTTAAACAAATCATATTCACTTCATCATTCACATTCTTACTACGATGTAACTCAGTGAGATAAGCGGTACTCGTTATTGTGAGGGGCAGCGATTATAATCGATTTACATCATGCAGGAGAAACTCGAATTACAAGACACATACGCGCTTTCTGGAAGCCGCACGTGGCAACCTTTTACAACAATGCCATAGGGCCGGTCCAACGTGCACCTCTCCCAAGATCAGGGTCCTCCATGCGAGCACCATACCGGGTGCATCCATGGTTAGATACAAGTCTTTCTCAACTCCTCGTCAAAAGAGAGGTAGGGTTACGTCTAACCACTATGGTACTGAGCTACGTCGGTTTACTGGGTTCCATAGATCCAGCATGTAATCAGTACTGTTCGAACTTGCTCAACAGGGCCACACTCGATCGGTCCTTAACTGACACAGACAGGGCTACCACACATAGGACTCCTCCTGTTGCAACCTACACTTTCCTGTTCGGTCTCACATTCATCATATATGTGATAAGCTAAACCAGCCTTATCCTTTCATGCCATATTCTAATGTCCATAGTAACCACCAAAAGCTCATGAGGTAATTTTCTTATTCACTCAACTTCTACCGTTAAATTAGACTCATAGCCTAGGTCTACATTGAGTTACCTGTACCAAAAATACTTAACCCAAGGAAGGGATTCCTAATATGCAATCTAGGTTTCCAGTCAACTCTTAAAAACCTAATGCACAATACATTAACCATACACAGTGATAAATGTAAAACAATAGAAATAGGGTTAATGCACCAAGGCTTGCCTTGTGTAAACTTCATGACCTTCGAAGTCCTCTAAAAGGTATGAATTGATTTTGATGATTGAATGAACAACCATATGTAACAGTTGTGTTGCATGTACCAGCCCGCTAATTCTACATCAACATGGTGGGCTTTCTCGGCAGATGACAAGGACAAACCCTAGAAGAGAAGTTGCCGGGCTTCAGAGGACCAAGGCTAAGGACTAGCTAGAGAGTCCATAGGAACGCCGGTACTATTAAAGGGGTAAGATCATTTCTCTCCTGTCATACAAGTGTTAGAGGTTGTGAATCCTCCTTAGATCCTTAGAAAGCACTAAAGATGGCAGAGAAAGTGGAGTCAAAGACTAGAGCTCAAGACCAGCTGAAGATTCAGTCACCGGACAGTCCGATGAGCCTTGGAGGAGCCAGTCCAGAGAGAGGTTGCTCTCTAGAGTCGACGAGGAAAGTCACCGAACATTCCGTCGCTGTAGTGACCGGACAGTCCGGTGAGCCAGAAGTTGAAGTCCAGAGAAATGTCTCTGTGAGTCTAGAAGTGAAAGTCACCGGACAGTCCGTTGAAGGTACCGGACAGTCCAGTGTCCTATGGAGTGGACTCCAGAGAGGGTGTTTACCTGGCCGAGGAGGAAGAAGAGCCACCGACAGTTCGGTGGGTCAGTTACCGCACAGTCCGGCGATTGCATAAAGCAGTTAGCTTTATGACATCACGTTCCAACTCTTGTTTTTGGGCTTGGAGCCTATTTAAACTGTAGAGAGGGATGTTTTTCAGTGTGTCCTTGATCAGAATTGCTGGAGTCAAGTTGTGAGAGGCCAAGAGACACTACCAAGAGAGCACATTACAAGATTGGAGATCATTGGTGCTACTAGGACAGTGATAGAGAACATTCATACACTTCTAGAGCTTGTAAGGCTTGAGAGTCCACAGTCAAGAGGTGATGAATCGTTTCGCCATGTGACACCTCACAATTTGAATCACCAAGAAAGTTGGATCTATTTCAAAATTTTGGGAACCGAGCTTAAAAACAATTAAAACGATTCATGTGAATTTTCAAATTTCAAATTTGAATTCAAATTTCAAATGCAAGTTCAAAAACTTTTCCTTGGAAGGTCATGATATAAAATTCTCTTTTTAAAATTCTTGCACAGACTTGAATTTTAGAAAATTTTATAAAAATTTTATTTACAGTTTAAAAGGCCCAAATAAATTACTTCTCTCAAAATGATTACCTGTCTTCATAATTTTATAGAATAAAATTTATTCGGATTTTGAAGTTGGACCAAAAATAACAGTTGTTCCATTTGAAAAGATCTACCGCACTGCAAAATTTCAAAAAATTTGAGCTCGGAAAGTGCTGTTTTCGGATCAAAAACAGAGCAGCACAGGAACTCAGAAAATCAGAAAAATGGAAAGGGAAGCGGGACCCACATGTCAGTGCCACTGGTCATCCTCCTCCAACCTTCAGCGACCAGCGCAGAGCGCCAGCTGCCGCGCGCGCACTGTGTCACCCCTGCATGCGCGCCATCCTCGCCCCATGTCCAAGCCCTCCCGGCCGTCTCTTCCATATTTTTCCTCACTGCCGAGAGCCACCTCCGGCCATCGATCCGCAGCGAGGAGCTTAGCCCCTACTCGTTTGAGCTCACCACCACCCCGGCTCGTCCCCTCCTCCACCGGTCTCGCCGGATTTCGATTTTTCCCCAAAAATCGAGCTCTTGAAGCCACCATGTCGGGCTGACCAATTTCATGAACTCCGGTGAGCCTCGCTGCATTTCTCTTGGGTTTCAACCTCCTCTCTTCGCGGTGCATTGATTGGAACTTTCAATCGGTCGATTTCTCGAACTATGGCGCAGGAATTTTAGAGATCGAAGCCGCCGGCAACCTGGGCACCCTACCTCGCCGGTGACCACCTATTCCTGAGCCTCCTCGACGATAGCAAGCTCCACGCCGTTCTTCCCCACGGTACTGAGGAGCTGTAGGAGAAAAAAGACTTGATTTTTGTCACCCGGTTCGAGCTTGCACCGCCACCAAAGTGCGACCTCGGCCACCTCGCCGTCGCCGACCCGTTCCCGGCCATCCCCGACCCCAGCAACCCTCACACCGCACATCTATGTGTGCTGGTGAAGCTTCTAGAGAAGGTCTCGCCGATCCTCGTCACTGGTGCCGAGTGTACAACACCGCCAAACCTCGCTTTCCCCAGTCGACCGACGCCGGCCGTCTCCGGTGAGAAACCCAAGCCGTGTACCCCTACACTATCCTCCCCGCATCCCAAGGACCATTGTAGTGCAAGAAATCTCGAGCTTCACCGCCGGCAGTCGCTCTCCGGCGACCGCCACCGTTGGCCGTCAAGCCACGGCCATGGAAGACTGGCCACCCCAGGCACTAGATCCTTTGTGGCTGTGCGAAAGGATCCAGTGTGGCCAAGGCAATTGTAGCCCCTCGTGTGGCCTGCCCCAGATGGACCGGAACCCTTGTGGCCCAATGCAGCTTGGCCCAGTTCGGCAGGAGTTTTTATTATTATTGCGAAATAATTTATTTAATTGCTAGAAAATGCTTCCGGATTGTAAAAATCATAGAAAATTCCTCCTAACCCGGAAAATTTTGAAATAAATTTTGTTAGGCTCCTCTTATCTAAAACTATATTCTGAAGCTAACCAATTTTTATTGTATGCACGAAAACTAATTTAATTATTTCAGATCACTAAACATTTCAGTAATGCATTATCATTATTCCTTGGCATGATAAAATCTTAAAAAGTTTAGTTTTCTATTTCTTTAGTCAAACTTTATGTTTTAGAAAAGTTTTATATTTATTTTCATTAAAAGTACCTTAGTAAATATTTTATTTTGTTTAAATAGTATTTAATTCATTATAAATCTATTTGATGTCAATAAATCCTGAAAATTTCTCAAAAATTAGTTTAAGACCTTTCTTATTTTATGAACAAACTCAAATTATATTTTATATTTTTGAAAACCAAATTAAAGAAGTTTAATAACTAAATTTGTGTTCTTTTGAAAATAAAAAGCTATCATCGCGTGTGCATTAAATTTGAGTTTTTGACAATTAAAAACAGCTTCATTCAATACTTTGCATATCATTCATGTTAAGACCCAACCCATCCAAAGAGGAGCTTGAAGTTGTTCCTTTGCCGAAGGAAGCTAACTGTGAGCAAGCCCCGATGCATTAACCTTATTTTAAATCATTTTATTTTGTCAATATATATTGTATGGTTAATGTACTGTGCATTAAGTTGTAGGAGTTGTTTGGAACCCTAAAATGCATGATAGTGCTACTTACTCTATTAAGTGTATATTTAACTCGATGTAGAACTAGGCTAAATTTTAGTTCACGGTATAAGTCAAGTGAATAAAAAGTCACTCGCGAGCTATAGAAGTCGAGTGAAGGGATAGTCACTCGCGAGCTATAGAAGTCGAGTGAATGAAGAGTCACTCGTGAGCTATAGAAGTCGAGTGAATGGAAAGTCATTCGCGAGCTATAGGTTTGCCACACATTAATTAAGCTGAGACCGGATGGAGACAGCGTATAGGAGGGTTTGACAAGGCTGGGCCTTCGCGATGGTAGCCCCATCTGTGTCGTTAAAGACCGATTCGAGTGTGACCCTGTTGAACAAGTTTGAACGTACCGAATACATACTAGAATTATAGGCCCACGAAACTGATGTAGAAAAACGCCGTAGTGGTTGGACGACCCTCACCTCTCTTTTGGTAGCGGTGGAGGAGAGCCTTGTGTCTAACTATAGATATATCATATGTGGTGATCGCATGGAGGACCATGTGCTCGAGAGAGGTGCGCCTGTTCGGATCGGCTCTATGGCTTGAGTGAAAGATGGTCACGTGCGGCTACCGAGAAGTGCGTACGTGTCGTGTATTTTGACTTTTTTCAACTGGTGTAAATCGATTATAATCGCTGCCCCTCACAGTAACGAGTACCGCTTGTTCACTGCGTCACATCGTAGTGATAAGTGGACTAATAATAATAATAATAATAATAACAACAACAACAACAACAACAATAAAAATAATATGAACTGTTTGCTTAGTTTACAGCAACCATGTTTGATATAGTTTTATAGCGCAAATTAAATTGTCATTTCGTAAACTTAATTTACCGCTAAAACTTGAATATAAGGACTCACTATATTAGCACTGGTTTTGCAAATGGCATCTCACGTGAGTCAACCTTATCATATGCTTGGAGTCGGCTGTAGTTGGTCACGTTGACGGATAAGACTTGCTGAGCATTTGAATGCTCAGAGCTTGACTCTCTATAGTTTTGTGTGCAGATGGTTTCTCTCACGCTCCTTTGGACCAACTGGCAGAATCAACCTCGAATGTGACTATGTCGGTTGGGAGCCCTACTCGTCGCGCTGTTGTTTGCGTGCTGCTAAAGGATGCATCGTATAGGCTCGATGGCATCTTATATATAGTCTTTAGAAGATTTAATTCAGGTTATCTCTTTCACGCTTTTAAAAAACTTAGTTTTATAAACTTAAGCAATAGTTTGTAAATATATATTTTATGATGATCCATAAAATCCTGTGTGCTCGATGGATCGTCTTTTTTATGAGGCGGTTTGTCACACACCTTCCCTCCCTCCTCCCCTCCCCACGCCCCACCCCACCACCACGCCACACCGGCGGCCACCTCCACTGGAGCCCCTCTTGGGTCTCCGCCTCCTTCTTCCAGGGCGCTAGGTTTCCCCACCTCCTTGTCCCGCGTTGCCAAGCCTTACGTTCCGCCTGAACGTTCCAAGGAGCAGCGTTGGGGCGAGATGGCCCTTCTTCCCCGGGCAGGTCGGAGCCGTCGCCAGCGTGCCAACCTTCGTTTCGTGATGTTGTTTGTGCTTCGGCTGCCACCAGGGAGCAGCCGGCCGTGGTGCAGAAGTCTTCGTCGCCGATTCGTATCAGGCTGCGCAGAGATGCTCGCCCCACCTCATTCCGGAAGCCGATGCCAGACGCGGATGGTTGGGTTCGTGTGGTAGGACGCAGAGCTCGGATGAGGCGTGCTCCTGTCCAGCACCACCCCCGTCGACCGGTCCCTTCGGACCTCCGGGGACTGTGATTCAATTGCTTCTCTCCTTCTCATCGGACTGCGATGTGTTGCGAGCAGACTCGGTGCTTCCGCTGCAAGGCGCCGGGGCATCGTGCCGTTGAGTGCAGCCAAGCCCAGTCAAAGCCAGCAGCAACGAAGAGAGTGTCAGTGTGGCGGAGGATCTCTCCCTCAGTTGCAGCTGAAGTGGCTGCTCCCGTGAAGGTTACAGAGAAAACCCCAGCGGCGTCAGGTGAGGCAGGGTGTGGAGGAGATGGTGGCGGTGGTGCAGGGGACCGTCAGATTGGGTCCAGACGTGTTCGTCGAAGAACACGGAGGTGCCGTGGTCAGGGGAGCTCCGGTTTTGAAGCTCCCAGGCCGCAGCGGCCGGAGGGACCGAGCCTAGCCTGTCCACCAGGAATCCCAGAGGCCAGCGAGCAAGTTGTGCCGCGTTGTATCATTTGATCGTTCGGCCAGTATCGCAAGGGCGAAGATCGAGCTTGCAAAAGCTCTCACCGTCTCCATCGTCGGCGAGTTAACGTCTCTATCGATCGATGCTTTAGTGGCTGAACTTGCTGGTCTCTATGAGCTCCCGGTAGAGTCAATAAAACTCCATCAGATCAGCCCCGGTGAGTTCCTAGTGATTCTCCCGGACGAAGCAGAAGCGGCCCGTGTCTACAACAGTGGACGTCCCTTGCATCTTCTGCAGTTCATTCTTTGTTTTCGGCGTTGGTCACGGCTCAAGCATGCAGTGGGAGAGGTGCTCCCGCTGCTTGTTGACGTTGAGTTATCAGGGATCCTGCTCATGCATGGGCACTTGAGACTGCCATGCTTCTGCTTCAAGGTTGGTGTTCGGTTCGTGGTCTGCACCCTGATACGGCAGAGCAGCACGATCTCTCGTCTTTCCGCCTCTCGGCCTGGTGTTCGCAGCCGGATCGCATTCCAGCAGCCATGCAGCTGGCCATTGCTGAGCCACCGGTGCAGTTTGGAGAGACGTCCCCGGGGGAGCGGGTGCTCGTGTACCAAATTGGGAACAAAGTTACACTGCCAGAGCTGCCGCCGGCATCTGCTGACTTGCCACCTCCACCGCCGCCTCCTGCTCTGGATGAGGACAGTGATCACAGCAGGCATCACCGGCGGCGGCGGGTGCCCAGGTCACCGGCATTTGACCGTGGTGAGGCTGCTGGCCGAGGCGGCGCTCCTCGGGTCCCGGTGCACAGGCTGCTGGGACCAATTACTTCGACGGAGCCCGAGGAAGCAGCTGTTGTACCAGAACCCGAAGTGGTGCGTGCCGTTGCGGCTCCTTACCCGGCCGGCACAGACGCCTTGGGGCTGCTGGACTGCAGTGAAGCCTTGGTCTGCCGCTTAATTCGCCCGGCGCTTGGGGAAGTGGAGGAGATCCCGGGATTGGCGGGACTGGTCTCTCAGCTGCACGACGAAATCGATACTCTGCACTCTACGCCAAGTGATTGGGCTGCGGAGGCTTTGGGCCCAACAATGTCAACACCAGGCCCAAATGTTTCATCAGCCCCTGTGGTAACCAATGACACTGGGCAGGTTGTTTCCCACGCTGATCACAGCTCGCTGCAGCAGTTCATCTCAGAAGCCCCGGGTCTGCCGTCGAAGCCTCAGTTGTGCAACATGTTCATGTCAAGCCAGGATGTCCGGCCTTCTTCAGATTACGATCCTGTCATCGATCTACATACTCCACTTCCTGTACAGGAAAACTTGGGGTGTGCGTCACCAAGTCGTACAGTACACCAGGTGGTCCTTGCTAGGTCCTCACTCTGCCCTTCATCTCCTGTGAGGCCTGTGCTGGTCTATTCAAGGAGGAGGCAACCTGTTGATCGACTTCAGGAAACTGAGTTCATCAGCAAGCTGAGTAAGAAGATTATGGGAATGCTGCCGCGCCAGCAGCTCTTTAGAAGACGGTCTGAATCAATACCTCTGGGCACCACTCCTCATCGCAGTCGCAGATTAGCTGGAGCTGGGGTTGAATATCAGCAGTTACCTTCTGTCAAGCGAAGTAAAAAAAAGGTGATGTGTGCTCTTGGTCTTGTTACTGAACATGGTGAAGTAAATACGGAAGCTCTTGAAGAATATGCAAGTCTGTTCAGCAAGCAACTAGCACCGTCACATATTGAAGCTTTAGCGGCTCTTTTTGGATGGACTCCCCCGGATCAGGAAAACGGGGTGGAGCCGGCACACTGTGCTTAGCACCTGTGCTGTCTTGGTTTCTCTCTTGCTTTGCTCGGGCGTATTTTCGTTCTTTCATGGATCCTCCAAACATTTTAGTCTGGAATGTCAAGGGACTCAACTCCTCTGCTAGGCAAGACTCAGTTCGCTGTTTGGTTGATTCTTTCTGAATTGATATTGTTTGTCTTCAGGAAACCAAAATGACCAATGTTTCCCGCTATGTCATTCTGTCGATGCTAGGAACTGATTTCTCCAACTTTTTGGTTCTCCCCTCTTGTGGAGCTAGTGGAGGTATTATTGTTGCTTGGCGGCATCAGCTTGGTAATGTTGGATGTAGGCGTGTCGATTCGCATAGAGTCTCAATGCAGTTCTGCCCATCTGATGGACCAGCTTGGTGGCTTACATGTGTGTATGGACCCCAAGGAGCTGATGAAAAAGTAGCCTTTCTCCAAGAACTAAGAGATATCAGAGCTAATTGTGCTGGCCCGTGGATTGTGCTGGGGATTTCAACCTGATTTACCGAGCAGAAGACAAGAGCAACTCTAATCTGGACCGTGCATCTATGGGAAGATTTAGACCATGGATCAACGATCTGGCTTTGAAGGAAATTCCTTTGCATGGGCGCAAATACACCTGGACCAATGGGCAGGTTAATCCAATGCTGGTTCGGTTAGATAGAGTGTTTTGCACTGTGGACTGGGAAGATTCGTTCCCTAAATGTCTCCTGCAAAGTTGGCTTCACAAGATTCGGATCACTGTCCTCTTTTGCTTGGGTTGCAGGACAATAAAATGGGCAAGAGGAGATTTCACTTTGAATCTTTTTGGCCCAGGATAGATGGTTTTCACGCTGCTGTAGAGGAGGCCTGGAATTCAGTGCAGCGGCAGCAGTGCCCTCTCACTAATCTTTCCCTTAAGCTTAAAGCTACAGCGCGTGGGTTACAAAGCGGGAGTGATACAAAAGTGGGTCATATTGCGTCACAGTTAGAGATGGCTAATGAGATTTTGCACAATCTTGAGATTGCACAAGATGTTCGAAACCTCTCCCGGGAGGAGACTTGGCTGAGGAACTGTCTGAAGAACCTAGCCCCTGCCTCCCTAATGCGTACTATAAAAAGACTAAGGTCGAGGATCTTGTGGTTAAAAGAAGGGGATGCAAACACTTCTCTGTTCCATGCTCAAGCCAAGTTCAGAAAAGGAAAGAATTTTATTCCAAGGGTAACTAACTTAGCTGGGCAGGAGGTCACTTCGCATGATGATAAAGCATGCGCTTTTCTGGAATTATATGAGGGATTGCTTGGTACAGCAAAGGGTCGCAGTACTACCATCGATCTTGATGAATTGGGAGTGCCTGCTTATAATCTGGAGGAGCTAGAAGTACCTTTCTCGGAGGATGAACGATGGAAAACAATCAAAGAGTTGCCTCCAGACAAAGCACCAGGGGCAGATGGTTTTACTGGTCACTTTTATAAAGCTTGCTGGAATATTATTAAAGTGGATGTCATGGCAGCAATTTCCTCTATTTGGGCTCGCAAATTCCGAAATATGCATCTGCTAAACACAGCCTACATTGTTCTTTTAGCAAAAAAGGAGGAGGTCACTCATGTCAAAGATTACAGACCTATAAAGGTGGGCACTGTTTACTTGCTTGGTCCAAAGTCACTTGGCCAAAATCCTTGGGAGGTTAGGGTATCTCTGATCTTAGTCTTCTTAATTGGGCCCTAAGGGCTAGATGGCTCGTTGCACAAAACCGAGCCAGGAATACCTTGGGCCAATTTTCCAGTCCCTGTTGTGCACAAGAATGCGCAGGCTTTATTTTCTATGGCCGTTTACACAGAAGTAGGGGATGGCTCAAACACCCTATTTTGGATAAATGGTTAAATGGGAAAAGTGTTTTGGACCTAGCTCCTAGACTGACTGACACAATGCCTACTTGTATTATTAAAAAACGGAGTGTCAAGGAAGCCTTGGCAAATAATCAACGGTTGCAGGATATCCTTTGCAGGATATCAAAGGAGCCCTCTCTGTTGCTGTTTTTCATGAACTCTTTAGTATATGGGATGAGATGTATGGAATAGTGTTGCAGCCTGAAGCCCAGGACACTCACATATGTCGTTTTTCATCTTCAGGAAAATTCACTTCAAAGTCGGCATATGAGGCATTCTTGCAAGGTGGGACTCAGTTTGAACCAGCAGACCGAATCTGGTACACTTGGGCGCCGGGAAAATGCAAGTTCTTCATCTGGCTTGGTGCACATAATCGTTGCTGGACAGCCGACAGACTTGCTAGACATGGGCTCTCTCATCCAGATTTCTGTGTGCTCTGCAACCAGGAAACTGAGACAATTAATCATTTGTTAGTCTCGTGTGTTTTTGCTAGGCAATTTTGGTTCTGTCTTCTGAGGCTTGTTGGACTGCAGGTTCTCTGTCCACAGCAAGGAGACGTTTCCTTTGAGTCATGGTGGAAGAGCAGCTTAGGTGGGATTCAAGATGAGTTGCCCAAGGGTGTTGACTCATTGATCATCCTTGGAGCTTGGACTTTGTGGAAGCATCGCAATCGTAGCGTCTTCGATGGAGCATCTCCAAGCCTTGATGTTGCTATATGTATGGCTAGACAAGATGCTTCCCTATGGTCGATGGCTGGTGCTAGTGGGATTACCTTTCTCACGGCCCAGCAGGACGAGGGATAGTCCCTCCATCCCCAATTTGGTCTCTAGGTCTTTGAGTTTGTTATCAGCGTGAAGTACTGTTGATGTAAAGTGTTCGTGTGGTCTGTTTGTTAGGGGCTCCTTACCCCTTGTAAACTCTTCTTCTTAATGCAATGATACGCAGCTCTTCTGCGTGTTCGAGAAAGAAAAAAAAGAGTGATCTTTGCTTATTACTCTTGGTGTGGACAGCCTAAACCGGCAAGGAGTCGTTGCTCGAGCCTCTAAGGAGATTGTGAAAGACGACGTCAAGTTTGTACACGATTCTAGGTCCCCCGCTCGAAAGGGACACCAAGAGGGAGCGCTTGAGCCTTGGAGGTTCGCTCTAGCGCTTAGGTATTGTGTGCGACAGCTAGGCCGCCGATGTCTTCACTCTAGAAGTGAAGTTTACCTTTGTGAGCATCATTTCGGAAACGACGGGAGAGACCAGAACTTCGACAGGAGTGGTCCAATGAGAATTAGGGGAATGTGCCTACCTTCCGAGACCTCGAGAAAAAATCATTGAACACTCTCTATCTCACTCTTTACTTACCGCATTTACTTATCGTTGAGTAGTGTGATAGGTTATTTTTTAATTCCTCTTGATGGCTATCGTGCTAGTGCTTGCTTGTTTTTATTTAATTTTCATTAGCATTGTTTAGAGGTCTTGGCCTACTAGACTTGTTTAAGTTTGCTTCCGTTGTATTCAAGTCTTGTAGTTTAAGTTCGTAGCGGAATTAGTGCTATAAATCCACCGATTCAACCGCCCTACTCGTTGTTTTTTATCTTTACAAGTGGTATCAGAGTCAAGTACTCAATTTTGGGCTTCACCGCCTTGAGTAAGGATGCCGAACGGGATGGAGACTCCGCCTATATTCGATGGAAACGATTACTCTTATTGGAAGGCTCGCATGCAAGCCTCCCTAGAGTCAATCGACGGAAAAGCGCGGCAAGTTACTAGCAACGCTACGAATAAGAACGAGAGACTTGATACCATTTTCATTAAGTACAATGCTAAGGCCAAGAATGCTATGTTTGGATGCATTTCTAAAAATTTGTTTTCTAAAATCAATGCATCATCCATCGTGCATGAAATTTGGGTCCAATTGCAAAACATCCATGAGGGCTCCTCTGAGGCCAAGGAAGAGCGTTATTATGTTCTCAAGAATAAATATGATTTCATCACCATGCAACCTCATGAAAAAACTAATGATGTTTACTCTCGTTTACATGTAGTGGTGGAGGAGAGCAACGCCTTAGGCCTCAAGGACAAAATTAATGATGTAGAAATTATGAGGAAGCTCTTGACGATGTTGCGACCGAGCTACAACTCTATTGTCATGTGTCTCTTCTAAGCCAACTTGGCTACTCTCACCGTTGACGTCATGCTAGGCAAGCTCACGGCCTATAGGTATACATGTTGGGCAGCTCCACCGAATCTCAATTGCCTAAGAATCTTGCCCTACAAGTTGATCAAGAATCACCCAATGGCAAGAACAACAAGAAGAAGAAGGTGGAGGAAGATGTGGATGAGGAGAGCGATAATGACGACCTTGCGCTCTTGATGAAGAAGCTATTTCGTAAGGAAAGACCCTCATCATCCAAGAGGAACTCCGGGTGCTTCAATTGTGGCAAGAAAGGCATTTTGTTGAGGAGTGTCCCAAGCCCAAGAAGGAGAGCCAGAAGAAAGCCTCTAATGAGAGTGATGATGAAGAACGCAAGCCAAAGAGGAAATTCAAGAAGTTCTTTGTCAAGAAGGAGAACAAGAGCAAGGAAAAGAAGAAGTCCCCGCACAAAACATATATTGTTAGTGAGTGGCTCACCGATGATGATTCAGACTCTTCATCTTCAAGCGAAGAAGAGCTCGCGGTTATTGCCATGACTAGCCCCACCAATGAGCTACCATCACCTCTGCTATGCTTGATGGCCCATAGTTTTGAGGGCTTCATTGATGAGGAAGATGATCTTGAGGAGGAGGAGAGCTATGATGATGAAGATGATGGACCAAGCTACAATGATCTTGTCCTCTTCCTCGAGAAGGCTAACAAGACCATCATCAAGAAGTTCAAGAAGATTGAGGTGGTTACTAAGGAGCATGAAGTGGCGGTATTCCGAGTTCGAGAGCTCGAGGGGGAGCTCAATGCACTTAAGCACTGTCATGGTGTTCAACGTGAGTTCTATGAAGATCTCAAAGCGAGGCACCTAGGGCTAAATGAGAAGCATAATGCATTGGTGTACACCCATGAAGCTCTTGATCTTGACTCTCTCTTTAACTCTCCTGAGCATTTAAATGAAGCTTCTACTTCTTGTGATCTAACCCTCTCTAAGGAGAGTACTACTCTTGAGACATCTATTTTAACAGAATACACGAAGCTCGAGGAGAGAGGCTGTGATGGATGGATTTGAGCGGCATACTAGAGGAAGCCAAATTCAAAAGGATTAATCTCATCAACAACCACAATCACAAGGGCTTAGGATCATATCCTTCCTCTATCAACATCATTGGCAACCAAGATGAGATCCCCGAATAGATAGTCTCGCTCATGGCGGATGACTATTATTATGAAAAGTGTTGCCTTGATGGTCACCGCTTCAAGGATTGTCCTAAGGTGAGCGAGCCTAAGACTATGCCAAATGCGTACATTTTTTATGAGGACGTGCACTACAAGCTTTTTAGGGACAAAGACAGAAAAGTGAAGGCCACCGCCAAATGACTAGCGAACAATCATGAAGATATGGTTCTCTAAGGTGATCGTGCATCGAGAGAGGAAGCCAAAACTCTCTTGGGTTCCCAAGAAGAAGTGAAGTAGCCTAGGTGGTGGAACGTGAAGCGAATTGAAGATTATTGAAGTCCACCACATGTTGATTGAGCTACAACGCCAATCTACTCTTCAAGGAGGTTATTCTTGTACATAGTAGAGTAGGTTTCTTTTCTTGCAATGAATGGTAGATAGGACTCCTTTGTGGACTAGATGTTTACACTATCACGTATCATGTGTAAAAAGATAAAAGAAAAGAAAAAAAATTAGATCAGTGCCTAACCACCTTAAGATATCCATATGTATGAGGGAAGAGCTTGAGAAGGTGGTGTGGCTATCTCAAGGCAAAGTGACGAGAATATGGTGAATAAGCTTGAGATGGGTCAAACTTGGTACTGAATAGGTTTCTTTATGCAATGTCTTTAATTTGCTTGCATCTACATGGCATGCTTTGAATTCTCTTGCATTAGAATAGCTTGTTTGCATGCATTGCATACAGGAACCACAGAGGAGGCATGTTACTCTATGGAGAAGGTGACTACATTGTCCATATGGATTCACATATTACACAAAGAGTAACCAAAGCAACATTGTGCGCTTCATGCCCATTGAACCCTGCGCTTAACAGTCTCTAACATCAATTTTACGTGGATCGTGATTTTAGGGTTCGTACATTCCATTTTTGGAGCCTCCTTCTCGCTTTGGTGTTCTTTGTTCGATCTTAATTGCGATTTGTGAAAATGCTAAACTCTTTGTGAGTTATCTATTTGCAAAAGAGTGTTTGAGAGTTTCCTTTCTAGATAAGTGTGGTGTTTATTTGGTTATTTGGTGAGGACACTTAAAGTTTAGAAAGAAATTCCTTGATTCTGCAATTCTTTGAGCTCACCGGACATTCTGGCCTCTTCACCAGACATTTCGGTGATTATATCTTTAGATCAGTCACTTCTGCAGAATTGGACAGAGATCGGACAGTCTGACGGTATCACCGGACAGTTCGGTGACTGGAAGAGGAAGCAGGTGCCTCTCTGGAATTGGAATTCTCTAGACACTGGACAGTCCGGACTTTAATAGTCACGGACAATCTTATAAAACCGTACAGTCCGGTGATCCTTCCATTCAGCGCGATCTCGACCATCCGATTCGATTTCTTTTAATCTCGGCCATTGATTTTTTTCTAACCTAGCTGCACCTGTGCCCTCGGTTTTTACAACTAAACTCGTGCGTGCTTCACTCGGCCGAACCGTCGTCGCCGTCGATCGCCGCCGCACCTCGCCATTCTCCACCACCGCCCACTGCCTGCACATCTTCGCCTGCTTACCTCTGCGCCATGCCACCCTGCTGCTTGCTCACTCTCACGCTGCCTAGCTCCGCGCTTGAGTGCGCGTGCCTAGCCCTTGGTGCGCCCTGCCCTAGCGCCTCCGCCGCCGCCCTACTTTGCACTGCCGCACTGCGCCGCCTCTCTGCTGCTGCTCATGGACCAGCTCACCCTCCAGAGCGTGCTTGCATTGTCTTTGCTCGTCCTCGCCGTGCATTCCCAAGCCGACACCCGTTCTCTTCAAAACCCCCGAGGGTTTTAGCTTTTGAAGTGATCGGTTCTTTTTTGACGAGTTCTTCGGCGAATTTCGGAACTTCCTCTATGGGGTATTAAGTTCTAACTCATACTTTTCATCAGAAATGGCCCGCATGCCTTGTTTGTTGATTAATTCTGAAAATTTGTATAAATTGCTTAAAGATTTCACCTTTTATTGCCAATTGACCTGATTAATTGACAACTCCCGTACTTAGTGCCACATTGAGGTCATTGCTTGCATAATTTTAGTATGGAATTGAGTCTCCTGTCGCTAGTGTCATAATTTGGATGCTTTGCTATATTATAAATTGTGGCATTAATCTGTCGATATCACCGTTGCTCTTATTTGCTTTATTTGACCGGTGATATGTCCTTGATTCCACCGCTAGGACTTCATTTACAGTCGCTCACCTTTTGTGCTTACAACCTATTTTTTATTTCTATGTGGTGCAATGATAGTTGGGCAGTGGATCAGGACAGTGTCAGCAGCAGTCTAGAACTCTCTGTCAGTGGATGGATTAAGAGCCAAGCTCTTAATCTTATCTTGCGATGTCAGCTAGTCAGAGTTGCTTGCAGTTGATCACTTAGTGACAGTTGACAGTATGGGCAGACATGTGGATCTCTTTGGATCGCTCGTATCTTTAGTTCATGTATAGAGGGGAGCCACACCGCTTTGAGAGGTTCGATGTCTTGACAGCACTCGAGTTCATATCTTCAGAGACACGGATCCACACTCTGGCTCATTCGGACTTTTCACTGCCGTTCAGACATTGGAGGGATGAAGTCGAGTGATGAGAGACTGAGTATTGCTTTCTCGCCACCATATGTGAAGCATTACTCGAGGCACTCTCTGCGCTTGACACACGAGGCTCGTGTTCTTTGAGGGTTGCTTGGGAGGTCGATAGCACCTCGTGCTGGCTACAGGGAGAGAGTGATTATTCTGCATCAGTGGCTGTTGTGCTTTTTGCTGTGACATGAGACTTTCGACTTGATAGATCTGCTGCTAGCTCAGGCGGAGGAAGTGATTTATGAGGGGATTGGAGCACGCCAGTTACCATTTGCCCCCAACATTTGTCTGATGATGAGGAGAGGTCGAGTGATGACTGAGGAGTATGCAGCATTGCCAGAGATCACCACTCCTTTCAGTCCTGCTGAGCCATCTGACTCCAGTGTTCTATGGGTTTCTGCTTCTTAGAGCACCCCTGGAGGTGAGGACACCACAGCCTCAGAGGATGTCGACACTGAGGCTCCGGAGGGAGGACAGCCGAGTGCTGGGAGTATAGATGCTCCAGGTCAGGCCGAGACTCCTACCTCTCGTGCCACACTTTATCCTGCTCTTGCTGCCAGATTGGAAGCTATTCAGGCAGAGCAAGAAGAGCAGAGGAGGTTCAAAGAGGAGCTACTTGAGCTTATGCGCTGAGAGAGGGCCGAGTTCGAGGAGAGGATTGTAACGGCCTAAAATTCAACATTTTCAGAATATTAAAATTTTGAATTTCTTAAATGCATTTCACAATTTAGAGTAGAATAAAATTTCTTTTTCCAAATAAATTACTAAGGTTGCATTTAATGTCATTGCATAGCATTTAAATAATTATTGCCTTGGATAAATAATTAATCAAGATTTGTAAGAGCTAAAGAATTGAATTAAAGAAATAAAAAGAAAAGAAAAATGAAAAATCCTAAAACCCTAGGCCAATCTCCCTTTCTCTCTTTCCTCTCGAGCGCCGCCTGCCAGTTTCGATCCTGCCGGGGACTCGACCCCAACCACCCCCGACTCGGCCGCCCCTCTCCCCTATAAATTCCTCACCTCCTCGGCCCCTCCCTTTCATCCCAACCAAGCTCAACCCTAGCCTCGCCAACATGCTGCCTCCCGGAGTCACCGCAGCCCGAGCTGACCCTGTACTGAGCTTGCCCGCGCCACGTCGCCCGCGCCCAGCCCGTTCCCTCTCGAAGCCCCACCGTCGCACGCATGTCTCCGGCTGTCCCCGTCTCCGTTTGACCCCAAGGTGATGACCCCCTCCCTCTCCTCGTCATTTTAAGCACGACCCCGTCGAGTTCCATGCATCGACGAGCCTGAACGAGCTCGCCGGAGCTCGCCGGCCATGGCGCCACCACCCCGACCGAGCCAGCCCGCCAGCCCCCCGGTCGCGGCCACTCACAGCCGTCGGATCCCTTCTGGATGGCCAAGATTAAATCAAGCCCTTATATTAGATCCAATGAACTCCATCCATCCAATCCAAATCGAGGGCCACAGAGAGGCCACGTCATCCCAATAATATTGTCCATTCCATTCAAATCCCATGCACCAGATTGAGCCACGTCACCTATATAACTACATCTGTTCAATTTCAAAACCAAGGGCCTAGATTAATACAAATAAAAACAAAACACACCTTTACTGCGTTAGCATGATGCCACGCTGACGTCAGTAGAGCCGATTAATTAAAATAAATTAAGAAATAAAGTTAATTAACTTCGAAGTAATCTGTTAATTAATAAATAAAATGATAAAATATTTAATAATAATATTAGCCCGAGAAATAAATTTTATAATTAGTTAATAATTAATTTAATAGTAATAAATATTTGATAATTAAATTAATAATAATTAATTATGACATTTTTATAGAAAAACCCTATACTTATTTTTTAATTATAAATTAGTCCTTGTCGAATGACAAATTTACACTTTAGCCCTAAACTTTCTGTAATTACTTTTTAGTCCTTAATAAATTTCGTAAATTACAGATAGGTTATCAGAACCTAAATATTAATTACAGATTTGCCGCTACACCTTATAAATGCCATAACTTTTAAACCATAACTCCGATATCAGTGAATAATATATCAAAATGATCGTATCGAAATAAAATATGCATTCATGACATAATCATACTGATCATGATCTGTTTTGTTGCATTTCATTGATTGTTTGTGCTCTCGTGCGTTAGGCGACTTCGTTTTGGACCTGCAATACGAGGATTTCCAGCAGCAGGAGTTTGAAGCAATTAAATACTATTACCAAGAGCAGCAAGGCAAGTGTCCTTGACCATTTTGTGCCTAATTTACAAAACCCCTATCTTGTAGATTGCATGCTTGTGTCAAATTAATTGCGCACCTATTACTAGAAATTCACCTAGTCTTTCCTTATTATGCCTTGTCGCCCTAGTTTACTTTTTTGAAGGGTAGATTATATGTTTAGCTTGCTGTTGTCGAGATGGGTGATATTAACTGGACTTATTATCATACTTGCTTCACAAGGATTAATGGGTTATTTAATAGTAACTTGAAGATTTGTAATTTAGGGATATGGTTGGTGTAGCGCTGTGTGTGGGGTTACCGGCATTGTCCCTTAGTATGTTATCTTCTCAAATCTAAGGACCAGTTCGTGGGGCGACCACCCATGTGCTACCATACAACCACGAGCCAAGTATGGGCGCGGTCTAACGTAGTAAATAGTAGAAACCAGTTCTGTACGTGCCAACCGGTGGAGCGGGGAAAGCGGGTTACGCCTGGATTCGCCTGGATAGAGATGTGTGAGGAAGGGAGGGTTACTCTCGGTAACCATTTGGCACAAGAGGGGGCCTCTCGGGTTACGGTTAGTTCCTGACGGGTGAAACATCAGTGGCCACGTACAAGCTAGAGAAAGCCATGGAAAAGTCTTGAAGTGATCTCTTGGCCCTCACACCAAAGGTGGTGTGCGAGTGCGACGTCGCAGGCATAATGAAGATTCTTTAGTCCACCTAGAAACAGGGGATAAAATCACTTCTCGTGGGGAATTGTGTACAACCTCTGCAGAGTTAAAACAGTCATGACAGCCGTGCTCACGGTCATGAGCATTGCATGGACCTTCACATGATTAGCGGGATTGGTTATGGTTTGGTGATCAAAGTGAGAGACTGTGATTGGTTCTTATGTTGGTGCTACAGCTGGGTAGCTGTAGGCATGATTGGTCTATAGGCGCGATGTCTTTCACTTAGTAAATATGTGCTTAATAGGATTTGTGTCTCTGTTGTGTGCTTTTATGCAAAAGAAGCCTATATTGCCTTTACCTTGTTTATCACCACATGTCATCCTTTACAACACTTGCTAAGTACATCCCGTACTCAACCTTGCCTTTATAAATGCTGCTCAGTAGAAGGAGAAGTCTAAGAGAACCTTGAAGACCTTAGAGCTGAAGTCTAGGCGAGCTACTTCTTCGGTCAATTGCCTGTGGAGCCCAAGACGTTTATTTTGTTTTTCGTTGCTTTCGTTTGTAATAATTTATGAGACTCTTAGTCCTTTTTGTAATAGGTTAATTTTAGTATTTGAGACATTGTTCAGTTTACCATTTATGAAGTCGCTTTATATGTGAAACTTGATTTCTAGGCACACATAAAGGGTCACTTGGTTTTGGGCTTAAAACTGGGTGTGACAAGGATCCGACTCGAGCGCCTCCACGTTGAGAAATGGCTGCGGATTGAGAGAGAGAGCTCGCAGAGGAGAGGAGACGGTAGGACAGAGAGTTTCACGAGAGGTGGCAGCGCACTCAGTTGTAGATGGCATCGGCTATTTCATATGTGTCTGCTAGATTTGGAGCTATCACGTCATATCTCCAGGGGACTGTTAAGCCACCTCTTCCAGCGTTTCCAACGACCACACTGCCAGGTCC
>BCLF01000074.1:261101-312182 GCA_001602275.1 Zoysia japonica | reverse complement strand
CCCGGCGGCGCCTCACCAGAGGCGGCCGTCCGACGGAGCGGGCGGCGGCGCTCGGCACCACCCCGCACAGCGCAACGCGAGGAAGGCGATGGAGGGGTCGCCGGAGTGGGAAACCCACCGAAAAATGGCTGCCATCGATGAGCTGCGGTGACGGAGGTTCGGCGAGGGCTTGGTGGCGCTGTTAATCTAACTTGACGTGACCTGCTCGGAGAGCTAGAGGATGACGAGGAGAAGACCGGCGCGGAGGTTGTCGACTTGGAAAACGGCCGTAGAGGGGTTGTCGACGGTGAGGGTGGTCGGTTTCAATGGCGGCCGCGGTGGCTTCCACAAATTCCTGCAAACCGAACGCGGTTTCAACGCAACAACTTGCAGAGGGGGCGCGCCAGGTAGCGGAGGAGCTAGATCCAAAAAGGATTCGTGGAATAGGCACCGGAGAACTCGAATTTCGAAGAGAGGCGATGGTGACCGGTAACGGCCGAGTTTTGGGGAAAAACTCAATTCCGGCTTCGCGAGTTGGGGAGGAGGAAAGCCAGCGCCGTGAGAAGCTAGAGCATGATCGTGTGCACCTTTCTCGTGAAGGACATGACCGGGGTTGGAGCTCGAGGTCTCCTAGCAATGGTGGAGAAATGGTGCTGCTCCTTGTGGAGTTAATTGAGCCGGGTAGCTTCTTATGGAAGGAAGGAGGGCGCGGTAGAGGCTGACCAGTGGGCCCCACGTGACAGGAAGTGGCCCTGCATGCATAATGCTTAAGCATTTTTGGGACAAAAGCGAAACGAGCAAATAAACTCCGATTGATTTTAAACTTGGTAGGATGGATCTGTGACATATGTTCTCCAACAATAATGACATGCACAGGGTTTTTTAAAAGAATGAGGAACATATGGAATTTCGAAAATTGTTAATTGATAAAGGGGCTTAGAAAAATCTGCTGAAAGCAAATGTCAAGCTAAATGCTTAGGCATTTTGTGCACAAAGAAAGGATGAGAAAACAATCTCGAAAAGGGCTGAAATTTGGTAGAACATTTCTTCAACATGTGATCTACAAAATAACCAACATGCAGAGGTTCTTGCCAAGGAGTATGAAAGATATTGAATTTCGAAACTGGTTACCCGATAAGAAGGCTTAGGAAAATCTACTGCAAACAGAACAGTTAACCAACTTCTGGGGTCCTAAAGAAATAATACATCAATAGGAACAACTTTTACTTTGGAGTCAAGTTGAAATTCTATTTGGATACTATTCTGCAACGGTCAAAAAACAGATTACTGTTAAGAACTAGAAATCCAATTGGGCTCATAACTTGAGTGAAACCTTATTGAATTTGTATAACTTCATGTAACTTAATCATTTTCTAGTTGTTCTTTTGTTTCTCCTATTCCAAACACTTCTATCATTCAAGTTCGAATGTTCATTGATAAATTCGAATTCAAATTTAAATTTGAATTTTTTGACCTGAATTCCTTTCATCTTTTGAACTTTAAGTTCTTAACTTTCGAATTCTTCGTGCAAATTTTTATTCCTTGACTTTGAGGACACTAGTGTTACATTTCGTAGGCTTCAAGCCTCGTAACCCTAGCTCGACTCCTATATAAGGGCGCACCGGGAGCCATAAACATACATGGTTGCATACGTGAAATAGTAGCGACCCATAGCACACATGTTTTAGGGTTCTTGCTAGCGCACAGACTCTACAGCTATTGTAACCCCTTTTTGAGCTAATACGATCCACTCTCTCCCCTGGATGTAGGGTATTACACCTCCATATGGCTCAAACCAAGTTAACCCTTTGAGTCTTCCTTAGACAAGGCCACATATGAAAGAAGGGTGCAAGCATCCCTCCCAAAATACATAAATTCTCCTGTGTCGGTGAACGAAACACCGACAATAGTCCTCCTCTTCTTCTTCAAGATTATCATCTTCATCCATATAGTCCTCAAAACTTCGGAACATCAAGGATAGAGGTGGTGGCGTCAACTTGTTGGTGGAGCTTGTCATTGCAATACCCGCAAGCTCTTCATCGTTGCTCGAAGAGGAGTCTGAATTGTGATCTTCGGTGAGCCATTCACCAACAGTGTAAGCCTTGTGTGGTGACTTCCTTCTTTCTTTGCCCTTGCTTTTCTCCTTGACAAAGAACTTCTTGTTGAATTTCCTCTTGAGAGGTTGTTCTTCGTCATCGCTCTCACTTGAAGCTTGCTTCTTGCTTTCCTTCTTGGGCTTGGGGCACTCCTTAGCAAAATGGCCTTTCTTGCCACAATTAAAGCATGTGGAGTTGTACTTCGAGGATGAGGGTCTTCTTTTGCGAAGTAAGTTCTTCATTAAGAGCGCAAGGTCCTCACTATCACTCTCATCATCCTCCACCTTCTTCTTCTTGCTCTTGCCATTTGAAGATTCTTCGACTTGAAGAGCAAGATTCTTGGGCACTTGAGTCGGTGGAGGTGCCCAACATGTAACCCTCATATGCAAAGCTTCCCAAGCATCCCATCAACGGAGAGGTTCGCCATGGTTTGAGAGAGAAACATGACTATAGAATTGCAGCTTGGTGGCAATATTCTCAATAACTTTCTCATGATCTCAATATCTTCAATTTTGCTCTTGAGGCCCAAGTCATTGATCTACTCTGCCAGTATATGCAAATGAGAGTAAACATTGTTAGCTTTTTCATGTGGCAATATAGTGATAGTCATATTTGTTCTTAAGAACATAATAGCGCTCTCCTTAGCCTCAGCGGGCCCTGATAAATGTTTTGCAATTAAGACCACATTTCATTAGCGGTGCAAAATGCATTGATTCTAGAAAAGATATTTTTAGAGATGCACCCAAAGATGGCATTCTTGTCCTTTGAATTGTACTTGATAAAGACAGGATCAAGTCTCTCATTCGTATTTGAAGCGTTTTGGGTTACTTGCCACGTGTTCCCATCGACTGACTCTAGGTAGGCTTGCATATGAGCCTTAATACGAGTAATCGTCCCATCAAACACAGGTGGATATTCCATCCTGTTCAGCATCTTTACTCAATGCGGTGAAGCCTAAAATTGAGCACTTGGCTCTGATACCACTTGACAAGATAGAGAACACCGAGAAGGGGGTTGAATCAGTGGACTTATAAAACTTAATTTCACTACAAACTCAAAATATAAGACTCGATCACAACAAGAGCAACCTACACAATTCTTGTAAACCAAAACCCCTACCAATGCTAGTGAAAAGATAAAAGCGACAAGCAAACACTAGCACGATAGCCACCAAGAGAAATCATAAAGCAACCTATAACTCTACTCAACAAGATGAATGCGGAAAGTAAAGAGAGAGAGAGAGAGTTAAGATAATGCTCAGCGATTTTTTCTTAAGTCTCGAAAGGTTGGTGCTTCTCCTAATCCTCGTTCGACCACTCTCATCGGACTTCTGGTCCCTTCCACTATTTTTGAAACAGTGCTCCCAAAGGTATGCTCCACTTTTCGGAGTGAAGACACCGGCAGCTCGGCTGTAGCAAACAATACCCTCGTGCCAGAGCTAGCATCCAAGGCTCCGGGCGCTCCCTTTTGGTGTCCCTTTCGAGCGGGGTACCTGAAACCACTCACAAACTTGGCATCGACATCCACAATCTCCTCGGAAGCTCGAACATCGACTCCTAACCGGTCTAGGCAGCTAAACCAAGAGTAATAGTCAAAGATCACTCTTCTTAAAGCACCACAAGCTCTAAAAGTGTATGAATCCTCCTATCCCTCTCCTACTGGCATCAAAGATCTCCAATCTTGCGTTGTACTCTCTTCTTGGTGTTTCTTGGCCTCTCACAAGTTTGCTTCAGCAATTCAGACCTCAAGCACACTGCAAAAGGTCTCTCTTCATGGTTTAAATAGGCTTTAAGCCTAGAAACAACCGTTGGAACGTGATATCATAAAGCTGACTACATTTACCAGCCACCGGACTATCCGGTGACTCTCCACACCGGAGATTGTTCGATGACTCTATCTGTCAGCGGACCAGGGAAACACTCCTCTCTGGAAACTATTTCATATGACACCGGATTGTCCACTGCATACCTTCATCGGACTATCCAGTGACTGTCTCTTTTAGACTTTCAGAGACATTTCTTTTGGACTTCGTCTTCAGCTCACAGAACTATCCGATCATTATCTCACCGAACTGTCCGGTGATATCTTCACTTCCACTCCAGAGAGCTCCTCTTCTGGACTTCACACCTTCTAGCTCACCGGATTGTTAGGTGAGCTCACCGAATTGTCTAGTGACTCTTCTGCAACTAAACCTGAGACTTGACTTCAGCTTCGCTTGCTTTGCTTCCTCTTCCATTTTCAGTGCATTCTGAGATAACTAAAAGTATTCATACCTCCTAACACTTGAATGACCGAAGAAAAAATGACTTGACCTCCTTTAATAATAACGGCGATCCTATCACTACTAGAATCCTCCAATTTCCCTAGAGATCATTGATTTTCCCTAGAGTTTTTTTAACCCTAGGGAAAGAATAATTTTCCTAGAATGATTTTTGAAACCACAGGGAAAACCACTCTTTCCGTACCACATTCGATGATTCCTAGGAAAATTAACTTCTTCCCTACAAAATTTCAGGTTTCCTATGGAAACAGTCCTCTTGGCGCACTCCATTTCAAAATTTCTAAATCTCTCATCTCTCTCTCTCTCTCCTGCAATAAATCCCTCCACCCCGTCCTTATAACTCTCTATCACTCTCTCACGCTCGCATTGCACAGAGGGACAGGAATAGGGCGGTCGGTAGTAGGTGCGGCGCAGAGGGGGCTGGCGGCAGAGGTGATGCGCAGCTGCGCGATCCAGAGGGCTGGGCTGGCATGGCGAGGTTGACCAACACCGACGAATGACCGACGCGGCGCACATCCGGCGGCAGCCGAACTCCAACAAGCAGGGGCGGCGCGGCGACCAGGACGATGGCGGGCTTTGTCAGGTAGGGCGACGAGCAGGGCAAGGTGGCAAACAAGCGAGCGGCCGGAGGCGATTGGCGAGTGGGGCGGTGAGCAGACGTAGGAGCTGGAGCAGTGGCGGTAGACGTGCAGCGACGGGAACCTGTGGTCGCAGGCGCGCTACAATGGAGGGGCGAGACGGGGCCTTCGGCGGCACGCACGCGGCGATGAAGGCGCATGTTGGGGCCATGGGCGGCATGCGCGCTACGACGGAGGCACGCGACGGGGCCTTCGGTGGCAGGCGCGCGACGGCGGCAGCGAGCAGCACGTGGAGGCGTTGTGTGAGCAGGCGGTGACCACCAGCAAGCACGTGAGCGGAAGCCGGGGCGGCGGTGAGCAGGTGCACCGGCGGCAAGCAAGGGCACCGGCAGCGGCGGCATGCGAGCAGGGATAGCGGAGGGATAGCGGACCATGGCATCCGACAGCGTCGGGCAGTGGGCTGCGTTGCCTTTTTCTTTTTTTTAAGGGAATATTGCATCTCTGACACGAAAAAAATGCCTCTTTTAAAATTTTGCATTGAACTGAACCGATACATATATGTACCACCGAAAAAACTAGTTTCTTAAAATAAAACACTCCATCTACATTAGCTTCTAACGGTGTTACCGCGGACCGTTTTACCTCTGTCTTCAACCTGCATATGCACATAATGAGCACCCCTCCTCTCTCTCATTTTGAAGCAGCTAGATCTCACCCGTGGAGCTCCTCCCTCGATGCCTCCTCCCCTGGGCCTCCCCCCTGTGCACCCCTCCACCTGCATCCCTCCCCGTGCCCCCCCCCCCCCTCCATTCTCCTTCTCCATCTCTGGTTGTTGGGGCAATGCACTTGGGGAGGCGGCACAGGAGGTGCTGGGCTCTGGGGGCGGCGACACAGGGAGGGTTGGGGCAGGGCGCTGGGGAGGCGGCGCAAGAGTTGCAGGGGCTGGGGCTAGAGACGCAGGGGGCTGGACGGCGGAGCAGGGGGACGGGCAGACAGCGCAGGGGATTGGCTTGAGATTTGGATCGGGGAGGACAGGTGCGCGGGACTGAGATGTGGAGGAGGGAAAACGTGTCCTTTGCTTTCTTCAGTTCCTTTAAAAAAATAGAAAACCAACAAAAATGTGATGGAATCAAACGAAGTGGTATATTTTTAAAAAACTAGATCTTTCGGTGGCACATATATGTACCAGTCCGGCTCGATGCTAAATTTCAAAAGAGGCATTATTTTAGTGTCATGGATCCAATTTTCCTTTTTTTTAATGGGGCCCACATGATTTCCCTAAGAACTGATTTCGTAGGTAAAGAATTTTTCCTTAGAGTTTTCACTGTACAGTTCTAGGGCACTGTCTCTTTCTCGGCAACATTTTCCTTATGACTCTTTCCATAGGGTATTTCGTAAGGAAACATTTTGTCTAGGGTTTTTAACTCTTTCTGTAGGGTTTTCGTTTCTAGAGGAACATGTTGATTCCAGCAGTGCATGGACTCTGTAGCTAGTCCACTGATGCTTAGAACTCCTTGTCTTGATCGTTTTTGTTATCCATCGAAGAAGCCCACCATATTGATGTAGTAAAAGCGAGGTGATATCTACAATCACAATCGTTACCTATGATACTTATTCAATTAAAAAATTTATTCATACTTTTTAGGGGATCGTCCTTGTCATGAAGGTTACGCATGTCAAGTCCTATATCGAACCATCGTCATTCGGCCATTCATGTACTCCCTCTGTCCCACACAGAGTGATGTTTTGAAAAAATTCGCTCCACTCAAGGCATCAGCCAAATTACCATTTTACTCTCATCAATCATTCCTCCCCTTCTTCTCACATATTCGGATGAAGCTGCCCGCCCCTCATCTTGTTTTTTTCCGTTGGGGCATGACACATGAAGAGGGGACCTGGTGCTCAAGCAGGGGCGGATCTCGAAGCGGGGAGCCATAGTTCGTCGCGGTGGCAGAGCTCACCGGGGAGTTCGTCGCTGCGTGTGGCTTTGCCTCATCGCCGGACCGTCGCACCTCCTCGTCGCCTGGATGCCGCCATCTGCTCGGTTTCGTCTACCTAGTCCCCGGGCTGCCGCGCCTCACCTCGTCCCTGCCTGCTGCGCCGTCTCACCTCGTCATCAGGCCGCCGCGCCTCGTCGCCGCCCGCCATGCTGCATCGTTGGTCTCACTGGTCGCCATCCACACTCCCTGCTGCCCATCCCCATCTCCGACGCGACAACGCGTGGTGAGACGTGGACCCCACGGCGTAGAACGATACTTGTGTGAGACAAAATTTGATTGGAAAAATGACACTTCGCATGAGACGGAGGGAGTATCATGTTTTTCGTGTACGACAATATGTCGTGTAGTTGTGGTCGCATTAAAGCTCTAATATTTTCTGTTGGGTGCTCGACATTATGTTTCGCATGTTAGCGCATAATATCTATTATTTTGTGCACCCAGGGTTGGACACAGTTACATTTTTAAATTTCTCCTCCAAGTATTATTTCTGTAAATTAAAATAATAATAATTGAAAAAAATCCCACCACTAGACGCCGGAGCCAGGGACCGGCTCGCACTAGCAGTAGAGCACATCCCCGACCGAGTCCACAGCAAGAGCGTCCGGACCGCGTCCGAGAAACCCACAGCGGGCAAAGCTCACCCCACTACTGGGCCCACGCGTTCAACTCCCCGGACTTTTCTCCCCCTCCGAATAGACCGAGTCAGCTACTCTTCGGCGCTCAGAGCAGCAACATCAGCAGCACAGGAGACAGGGGAGCAGCGCCGGCCCTTGCAGACGGGTGAGTACCAGCAGCAGCTCGACTGGCTGCAGGTTCTGGTTCCTTCCTTGCCACCGTGCTCTCTGTTTCTTGCTTAAGCAACGCGGCCGAGGAATAATTGGAGGAGCACGAGGTGGGAGGCGAACGGGCATGGAGGATGCAGGAAGGCGCTCTGGCGGCCTGCTCAAGGTTTTGGTGGGGAACGGCCGGAACCTCGCCGTCAGGGACTTCACCTCCAGCGACCCCTATGTCATCGTCCGAGTCGCGGACATGGTAATAAGTTCACAAAGCACACTGTTTTTGCAACATTTTGACCATTTTTTTTGTCATTTCATATGAGTCCCGAACTATTTACGCGAGTTGATCTTGATGTTCAAATCAGGATTTCAGACATATCGGTGCTACATTGCATCAGTATCAATATGTTCTTACTAATATACCTTGTGCCTACATATCCCACTGGATTCATCGGATGAGTGTGGGATCTGTACGTCCTGGCGACACATGGTCCACGGTCGAACCAAGTGTTCTCTTAATCACATTTGATCTTTGTTTCCGCCTTAATTGGGGCACCTGACGTTAGTAAAGTCTGATTGCCCGTGTAAAAAATGCTGGGATGGATACATCTGCGGCTGCATGAACAGTGTCTCCCTGCTTTCTTCCTTCCGCGTTCTTGCTTCCAACTTTTTGTGAAGGAACCAGGGTTCTTTTACTTTTTGACACGGAAACTCACCCTATGTTAGTATCGTGATTACTGGTTCTGTTTGGTCGCTTTGTTGTATTCTGGCTGTGAAATCATGGATTTCCTGCCGTAATGTATCTCTATGTCGAACTTGCATTTTGGCCTAATTTCCCCTTTTCTTTTTACCAGCAGATTCAGATCTAAAAAGGTTAACCAGAGTGTGCCAAACCCCCCACTCAAAATCTTTTTGTTAATTATGTGGCCATAGTTTTTTTTTTTTGGCTAGGGCTGACAGCGATGTTTGTGTACACCTTTTTCTCCGTCGGCAGGAGCGCTTTTGAATTGTGCTTAAGAGTTACTTTTTGAACCGGATCAAGCAGAGTTACATGATGCAGCTCCACATTTCAATCTATTTACTATGAATATTACATTAGATATCAGGTCAATTATCTTTAAAATATGCATTTCATATGAAATAATCAATGAGATCTGCAGTGCAACCTTTCTGGTCCAAGAGAGATTTTATTTTTTTCTTCATCTATCTAAATCCTGCTCCAACCTATAAACTGGTCTCTGCTGATTTAGTAATCTTCCCTGCTGATAATTTTCATACTAAATGATCATTCTGACTGAGTAGTTGTTTTGGTAGTAGATGAGAAGCCTGTCAATGCAACTGTGCCTGAGTTCTTAATTGTCTTCTCTTAACGAGTACAGAGCTTCTTTTGTGAGGTCTAACGTGTGTTCTTCCTTTTGACCGTGCAGACTGCAAAGACAAAAGTCATTAATAGTTGCCTCAATCCAGTTTGGAACGAAGAAATGATATTCTCCATGAAAGAACCAGCAGGAGTCATCAAATTTGTAAGATTCTATTGCATTTGTCATGCAGAACTCTCCACTAGAATCAAAAAGCAGTATTCAGAACACCTTTCTTGGCTTGACCTTGGCCTGAAAATATTTATTCTATTCGTGACCCAGAACAGTGGCCATACGAATTGTGAATTTTGTACTCATTAGTACTGGTTTACTGGACATTAATTGTTAAAGACATAAGGTTCTATGCCATTTTTATCAACTTGGACTTGAGAAGATGCGGTACTTCTTGCCGCTTAGGTCTCGTATATTAATCTTTCCTGACTAAACACTTTTTTTTTTGGGGAATCCTGACTACATGCATAGAGAACCCTTATTAAACACACAAAGGTGCAGTAAAGACAATCAGGCATTTGGGGCTTATTTATTCAACTTTTTGCTACATCTTTCTTATAGTATTTGCTTTCTTCCTACTTCCAGTAAAATCCTCAATTCTTTTTTCCTACTTCCACTAAGCAATAATACTTTGACAGTTAAATTTCATTTCGGGATCTATGACTCTGCATTAATGATATTGATGCTGATATAAAATTTGCTCTGGAACTTCGTTCTCAATAATAACGCGGTCAAGCACACTAACAAGCAAATGGAACCTAGAACCCCACTGCTGAGGTAACTTCTTCTGATTCTAATAAAAGGCACAAACAATCATACCCGCTGATTGAAACTATTCTGCCAGCAATCCAAAAGATCAGTAAATTGACCTAGAAAATTTATAATTTTAAAAATATATTGTCATGTGGATTGTTTTCGTTTTGGTGCTTAGCAAGATCGAGTAACCGTTGTGCTGATCCCATCAATGACAATTGTCATTGCCAACTTCAGGA
This sequence comes from Zoysia japonica, assembly GCA_001602275.1. Classification (NCBI taxonomy): domain Eukaryota; kingdom Viridiplantae; phylum Streptophyta; class Magnoliopsida; order Poales; family Poaceae; genus Zoysia; species Zoysia japonica. The sequence goes on along the minus strand of BCLF01000074.1, from coordinate 302,110 downwards.
GGTGTTCGACTGGGACCGGTTCAAGTACGATGACAAGATGGGTCACGCCTTCTTGGATCTGCAGCCGGTGGCAGCAGCGACAAGGCTGCGTCGAGCACTGCGTCTCATGGCGGGGGAGACAAAGCTCCGGAAGGTTGCCACCGACGCCGACAACTGCCTATTGTCGGACAGCTTCGTGACATATAACGACGGCGAGATCGCACTGGACGCCAGGCTGCGGCTGCGGGATGTGGAGTCCGGCGAGCTATTCATCACCGTCAAGTGGATCGAAGCTGACAGTGGCAAGTGATATCTTCCCAGGAAAGCAGCAGGACTATTGGCTCGTAGTAGATACGTTGAGATAACCGTGCGGTGGTGGGAAAACTTGTGTGATTTATTTAATCTCATTTTGTGTCTGCGCTATCTGATCCAAATCTGAATTTTTCAGGCAGTTTATAACAAAAAGTAGCGTCACGTGTGCATTTTCATGAATTTTTAGTCTGGGTTTTGAATCTGGTGATTGGAAAATCCCAATGATCTTGCAAATTCAAATATAGATACAAACCTGCAAAACAAGATGAATACCGCACTATCCAGCACCGGAAAGTAAAAGCTCTCTTGCCATTGCAAAAATTAAAACATCGAAAACATAATCAAAGGATAGCATGTGAGGCAGCTGTGCACATGCCAGTGGAGTAATACTACCTCCGTCCAAAATATATGCATTTTTAGATTTGGTTAAAGTCAAATTTTTTTAACTTTTATTAATAATATATAGAAAATTATATAAATTTTAAAATAAAAATATATTTTTATGAAAACTTATTTCATGATGAATTTAAAAAATATGATTGTTATATGATAAAATAAATATTATTAATTATTTATTATTAATAGTCAAGTGATAAAAGTTTGATTTTAACTAAATATAGAAATGCTAATATTTTGGAACGGATGGAGTATTTCACATCTGACTGGTTTTGTGTGACTTTATGCTACTATATCCCAAAATAAGTGTCCTTTTACACTTACATCAATGGCTAACCATTCTTCTTCTTTTTTTAAATCTGTAAAAATATTATATTTTTTTGTTTTACTATAAATATTTTATTATTCTAAATACTTTAAGCATGGCTTATTTATTTTAATATTTTTCTTAATATTTGGAGTAAAACAAAATTATGAACATTAATTTCTAAAAGTAAAAAAAAAACATCACATATTTTAGGTTTTACGACAGAGGGAGTACTGTCTTTCTCTGCATTTTGGAGGATTTTCGGGCTTCCTGCTACAGTAGAAAATGGGATCCTATAGTCCATGGTGCTGGAGCCAAAATTTCAAGGAGATGCCAATGGAGCCTACTTGTTCTTAACTTTTAGCGGCATCTTTGACTACTGTTTTATTAAAAATGATGATTATTATTATTTATAATTTATTTTATAGTTAAAGGCATCTGAGATACAACTTATAAGTATGCACATATAAAGTACTTTTCAAAATAACAAAGTTTAATTTACTCCCCTCAAGTATAGCCAAAGCCCAAATAACTCTCTAAACTATGTTTTGGTTTATTTTACCCTACCGATACATGATTTTGGTTCAATTTACCCCTCATGAATTTTGTCTTTTCCAATTCTCCGTGCACAAGGATAATCTTTGAGATATAAAACTATATGCAAAAATAGTTTTTTATCATTATTTTTATGGGAAAAGATATTTTTATGCAAGCATAATCTTTGAGATATTATCATTATTTTTATGTGAAAGATATTTTATAGTAAACTAGTCTTTGAGATATAAAAATATATGCAAAATAATGGTATAAAATTCAAGAGGTATTTTTTTTAATATATGTTATGATGTGCTCTATCATATCAGAAAGTTTCAAATTAAGATTATGCTTATATACAGAGAATTAAAAGTTAGTGACCCAAAATCACGTTTTGGTGGTGTTGACACCCAAATTTTGCATCTTGGGAAGACCGAAAGTTCTTGTTTCTCGAATCGGATGCTCCAGTTTGGTAGACCGAATACATCTGATAATGATTGTTTTGCAAAAATTGTTTTTCAACATGTTTTTCAGGACATGAAGATGAAGCCAAATCTTGATTTGAAGATTCTATGACGCAGCCCTCGTCGAGACGATCGAAACGGATATATAGATCGCCTAATTTGAAAACCGGGCGAGGGAATTATGGACTTAACAAAAAAACATGCGAGGCACCACCGGAGTGTCCGGTAAAGTGCTGGAGTATGCGAAATCAGAGTGTTCGGTATAGTATCAGAGTGTCCGGTAAGCCCTCTTTAGACGCGAGATTTTGCCCACTAGAATCCGGCAAAGTGCCGAAGTGTATGGTACCCGAAGTCTGTTTTTGGTAGTTTTTACACCAAATCAGAGCTAATTTGTTTTCTAATAAAAGAGATCCGTGGCTCCATGGGGCAAAACCACCCCACCTCTGTATAAAGAGGCCTAAGGCCGATTGAGGAGGTAACCAATCGATTCTACCAATTGTCCCTTTACATTTTACCTTTTCAAACTATAATCCTCTTTCAAACCCCTTATGCTGTTCATTCACCTGTCTCCACGGCCATAGATGATGTCCTAGGGCCTGCCGGCTGACCTAGGCCACTTCCGGCGATGCTCACGCCCAAACGGGATCCCTCTCGGACGGGAGATTCGACGTTCTTTGCTAGTTTGCTCGTAAACTAGACGTTCTTCGCCACGAAAGCGCGTTGTTTACCACTTTGCAGGTTTGCTCGTAAACCTAGCCGCCTTTCACAACGAAATCGTGATACATACCCCTTTTCGAACCGATCAGAGAGGAAGTTCCGATTTGTTTTGGCAGCTTCAGCGATTTGGTCCGTTGCGACCCGCACGACGTAGTGCTCTCGGTGCGTTGATCCGGACGGATCTTTTAGGCGTCAACACACTTTTTGGCGACTCTGCTGGGGACGATCATTCGGTTTTCATCATAACAACCAGATATTTCTAACTTAGCATTTTCCCTAATTGATCCATCTTTGTGATTCGTCACCACCATTGCATCTGGCCTCTTTGAGCCAATTGCATCTATTTACGGTTGCTCTTATTCTTGTTGCAGATTTTACTCGCAAAGGCCAAGAATAAAGAAGAAGAAATCAAGGCCACCTTGTTGTTACGGTTTGATCGACAAGAGAATAGAATCAAACACATGGCGGGCTATCCATATCGTCACGATGATCAGGAGGTACAATATGCAATATCCTCACTTAATGCTCATTTTGCAAGTATCGCAAATTTTCATATTGATGTTGCTAGATACCTTAGTGAGCATGTTGCACCAACTAGTCATTATACATATAGTGGTCTTAACTATTCGAATCATCATTCTGAATATATACATAGACCCATTGTTCACGATGCATTTGCTCCAAGTTTAAATTCTACTAACAACATTCAATACACATATCCTCACGCATCGGCAATGGGGCAAGCTCATATGCCGATGGGTAGTTATCAAGGTCAGGCCAACATGATGGGTTCGGCTAAGTTTTTTGAAACACCACATACCAATAATTTTATAAATATCCAATATGGTGTTTCTTCTTTCAATGTTTCCGCAACAATTGCACCATCTATGATAGCTTCATATAATGTGCCGATACATGACACATATGGCTGTTCTAGTTCATATCTTTCATCTAATTGTTCTCAAGTGCCATATGATACTTCACGTGTTGCTAGAGTGGAGGCTACACCAATAAATTCAGCACTATATTCGAAACTTCATGATCATAATTCGGTTCCTTACGCTATTGAAAATTGTAGCCGAATTAATGAAAATCCAGCAAACATTCACATGCCTCCAAATGCTACAGTTGCATACGCTTTGCCCACCAATTCGGTTTTAGGTGCAAACAATAATTATAGCCGAATACATGAAAATTCAGCAATATCTCCTAGTTCGCCTTCAGATGAATCTTTGAATGTCAAGGAGAAATTAGATGCGGTTTTTGAAAATTTTATAGCTAGAATTAGAAGTCATTCCAATAGCAAGCCAATTGTTCCTAAATTATCGGCTACAAGTGAGATTGAGGAAACAAACACAGCTACACATGAGGATATCAAATATAAAAAGGTAGCTATGTTTGATTTTCCTAAAGAGATCATATGTTTGTCAAGTGATTATTCCATTATTTATCCACCTCAACCCGTAACCGAACAAGGTTCGGTTAGCAAAGAGCATCAACGAGAGCATGGAGACAGAGACGAAAGGAAGATGAAGGCATTGCCATACCACAGTTCAATCCATATCAAGGTTCCATGTCTCTCCAACATATTTGATAAGGTACGTTTCACGAGTACTTTACCTAATTCTCAATCAAATATAAATTTTCAATTGAGGCATCTGTTAGTACTGCCACGGTAAATAATTATAAGGGATCGATTGAGGAGGGTAAATTACTTGTAAGCAATAGAGAGTCTTCACATAATATCGGCCAATGCATTCTAAAAATTAGAAAGGCCGATAATAGTAATGTTTTGGCATTCAAAGTTTCAACCTCATCATTTCCAAAAATTTTATCTAAATGGTTTACTTGTGTCCATTCGGGTTTTAAAAGAACAAAGTCAAGGTTAACTGATGTTGCAAAAACCGATGCTAGTGTAATAAAAGATTCTAAAGCATTCGGTAAAAGAGACACAAGTAAATGCGTAGCCGAATGGATAGATGAGAAATCTGAACCATTCGTTTGTTTAGTCTTAATGCCGTCTCCTCAAAGAATCGGCTAAAGAAGATGAAGTACACTTTTGATTTGACTTTGTGTGATGATCTATTTGACAACTTGCTTGAGAATAGTTTTATTAGACTCATAGATCACAAAGTTATTTCATCACCACAAGATGTACGAAAGCGAGCATATTGCAACTGGCATAATTCTTTTGAGCATAGTACTAAGGATTGCAATATGTTTCGTCAAAAAGTTCAATCGGCCATTGATGTAGGACGATTGACTTTTGGGGAAGCACATAAGGATGATCAATTGGCCTTAATTGGTCTCGATATCAAAAACTTGTCAAATCGGCCACAGGTCGGTTCATCTAAAAACAAGGAGTTAACTCTTAGTAAAAACAAGTTAACACCCTCCGATAGAGAGAGTGCAGTTGCCGATGAGATTCATGATGATATTATTAAAGGTCATGATTTTACCGAGATTGTAAAAGATCCATCACGCACTGGGAGGTTTTCGAGCTTGCTCACGGGCGATTGATCTCAAATCTGCCAAATTCAGCAAAGCCGAAAAAATCGGAGTCTCCAGTTCATTTTGGTTCTCGCAAGGTCAACAAAAAGAACAGAAATCCAGGAACCAATTTGGAGAAGGATGACGGAGGTTGATTCCATGGCAAAAGCAGAGGTAGAAAGCCAAAGCTTAATTTTGAAGAGCTTTTGGCTAAATATATAGAAAAGAGAGATGCAAAGAATGATCATAAACCAAATCGCCCAAAGCCATCAAGAGTGCCTCCACAATACAAATATGATGATTCCAATTGGCAAAGAAAGAGAGTTTATTCGGAGGATCCATATCTTCCTTTTACGCCGATTGTACCACCGTCATATGGATCACATACAGTAGCTTGTCATCCTTATGCGTCATGGGGGTGGTATAATCCAAAGATGAAGCCTCAATCATATCATCAACACGATGACACTACAAGAAAGCAAACCATTGGAAGGCAACTATATTCGAAAGACTGTTTCGATAAAAAGAATTAGTTAATGGCTCAACAGAAGAGGAAGGTGGTTCGACAAGTCTATCGTGTCAAAAAGGATGGTCGTAAAGACAAAAGTTTAGGTGTGAGTTCAAGTGAAGAAAAGCCGATTCGTGCTTTAAAAACTTTGGCTATTAGTGGCAAAAAGTTGAAGCAACCAAGCGTTGATATTCTTGATGCCAAATCTGAACCAAAGAAGTTAAAGGCGTCCAAAAGCAAATTAAAGTTGCCAATTCCCAAGACGAAGGAACAACCGAGAGGTCCACTCGGTTTCTCAAATTGGCAAATAAAAAATTTGCAAAAACTTAGTGCGGAAGAGTTGAAGAAGAAGGGCATGGCATGGATTCCTAAAGAAAGGTTGCAAGAACATGACAATAGTGATAGTCAAGTGATGGGCACAAGGAAGATAAGGAAAAATAAGAAGACTAAGAAGCCATTAAGGTATGTACCCAATCATCAAAACTATTGGTCATTGTTTTGTCATGATTCATTGTCCATGTCACAAATGCGTATGTATTAGAGTCATCCTCATGCTATTTGTTCTCATCCTTCTTGGCCTATTTACTTTAATCCTTGGGCACCCAAATACTATGCATACCATGAAGGGCTATTTTCAAATGATTGTACCATTACTTGAATTGCTTTGGGTGCAAAGACCGAAATAACTACATGTATAGCACTTGTACTCATTCTTAGAGTTTATTTCGGTTGTATAAGTCATGTGAAGGATATATCATTGTGCTCACATCGGTAAATCCCTAGATGCTAAGTCCTATATCATGAATTCGGCATTGTTAGGCATTTATGCAGCAAATGATTTTTGCTATATATTTGGGATAGCAAGTATCCGGTTATAATATCAATAGGACTTAATTGTAATGACCGATACTTGAAGTTACCGATGTTGAGATAATTCGTCTGTCGTTGTTCTAAAGACTTGGTAAAACCGAATTAGAGTATTTGAGAGTCTTTTTAGTCATTGCCTTTGTAATTCTAGATCAATATTTCAAAGAAAATTCAAAGTTTGGCATATAAGCATTTTAGGAGCTTTTAAGTTTAATGAGCATGCTTAAATGCAAAATGACATAGTTTTGACATAGGTAGAAGAGCATGAGACTTCAATAGCCGATGAGTTGTAACCGACCATCGTTGAGCTACTAATAACTTCGACACTCGAGGGGTAAAGCCGCTAAGTGAAATGTAAGGAAGAAGATGCTATAATAGAAATATATGTCATGCTTGTCAAATATGTGGTGAAATGCTTAGTTCTATTCGGCCAAGTATATGAATGTTATCTTGCGAGAAAACAAGGCCAATGGATGATTTGGTTATCACTTTCGGCAGAATCTGCAGTCACCGGAGTGTCCGGTATAATGTCAGAGTGCCCGGGAAGCCCTCTCGGGTTTGGGAGCATTTTGCCCACCAGATTATCTGGCACGATGTCAGAGTATCCGACAAGCCCTCTCGGGTTCAAGTGCATTGCATACCAGACTATCCGATGCAGGACCGGAATGTCCGGTGCCCAGAGGATCCGGTAAGCCTTCTCGGGTTCAAGCGCTTTGCACACCGGACTGTCCGGTGCATGACCGGAATGTCTGGCCACCAGAGTCTCCGGTATGACGCCAGAGGATCCGTCGTGCCCTCTCGGGTTCGAGTGTTTTTTGCACCGGACCATCCGGTATAATGCCGGACTATAGATTGAACTTCAATGATTCAGTAGCCGAAATATTTTGTTAATACGATCTAACGCATTGCTACAATTGACAAAAAATTATTTCGGCTACTTGATTAGTTTTTTTATATCGGTTCTAGATAATCGGTATCTTGTTTATCATCATACTTGAGCAATTTTGGGTAACAAGAATATTTTTTGGCACGCTAGCTTCGTAAAAAAACAGAGGGGCATGTGTTGACATCCAAAATTTGCATCTTGAGAAGACCGAAAGTTCTGGTTTCTCGAATCGGATGCTCCAGTTTGGTAGACCGAATACATCTGATAATGATTGTTTTGCAAGAATTGTTTTTCAACATATTTTTCAGGACATGAAAGATATTTTCGAAGAGTTTGGCTAAATTCCACTAAAAAAGAAGGAAGTGCTTAAAAAGACATAAAGATGAAGCCAAATCCATGATTTGAAAATTCCATGATGCAGCCCTTGTCGAGACGATCGAAACGGATATATGAATCGCCTAATTTGGAAACCAGACAAGGGAATTACGGACTTAACAAAAAACATCTGAGTCGCCACCGGAGTGTCCAGTAAAGTGCCGGAGTATCCGGTACCGGAGTGTCCGGTACAGTATCGGAGTATCCGGTAAGCCCTCTCTAGACGCGAGATTTTGCCCACCGAAGTCTCCGACAAAGTGCCGGAGTGTCCGGTACCCTAAGTCTGTTTTTGGTTGTTTTTACACCAAATTAGAGCTAATTTTTTTCCTAATCAAAGAGATCCATGGCTCCAAGAGGTAAGACCACCCCACCTCTATATAAAGAGACCTAAGGCCGATTGAGGAGGTAACCCAATCGATTCTACCAATTGTCTCTTTACTTTTTACCTCTTCAAACCTAATCCTCTTCCAAACCCCCTATGTTGTTCATTCACCGGTCTCCACGGCCATAGATGACGTCTTGAAGCCTGCCGGTCGACCTAGGGCACGTCCGGCATCTCTAGGCCGAGAGATTCGACGGCCTTTGCTAGTTTGCTCGTAAACTAGTCGTTCTTCGTCACGAAAACGCATTGTCTACCACTTTGCAGGTTTGCTCCTAAACCTAGCCACCTTTCACAGCGAAATAATGATACATACCCCTTTTCCGAACCGATCAGGGAAAACCGGAAGTTCTGCTTTGCCAAACCGGAAGTTTCGGTTTTGGCAGCTTCAGCGATCTGGTCCGTTGCGACCCGCATGACCTAGTGCTCTCGGTGCGTTGACCCGAACGGATCTTTTAGGCGTCCACAGATGGGGTAAAATAAACCGAAACATAGTTTAGAGAGTTATTTAGATTTTAATTATACTTAAGAGGAGTAAATTGAACTTTTATCTTCTTTAAAATCATACGAAGAGTCAAAGATGATGTTAAAAAGTTAGTGACGGCAATGATTTAAGAATGGAGGGGCTAAGTCGTGACAAAGGACTATCTTCGTTCCAAAATATAAGCATTTTTAAGTTTGGATAAAATCAAATTTGTTTAACTTTTACTAATAATATTTAAAAAATTACATAGTTTTTAATATAAAATGAAATTTTTATGAAAGCTTGTTTCATAATGATTTCAAAAATATAATTTTTATATAATAAAATATTATTAATTTTAGATTATTAATGATTAAAATGATAAAGGTTTGACTTTAACTAAACCTAAAAATGCTTATATTTTGGAACAGAGGGAGTATAATCAATCCAATCATAGTGCACATGCAGTAAATTCACTATGTGATCTTCTAGAGACTGGTCTGTTTGTTTCAGCTTTTCATCACTTTTGTGGGTTAGCTTTTGGAAAACATAAAAGTCAGATGCTTTTAAAAATTGGGAATCTCGAAGCACCCTAAGAATGCTTTTCCCTTCTAAAGCATCCGAATTTTAGATTTCCAAAAGTCAATCAAGAAAAGTGATAAATAGATAAAACAAAACAGGCAAGCTATGGCATGTCAGCGTACCACCGAGTGAAAAAATTAAGGACCAAAATATCAAAAGTTGCAACGTGGATTATTACATCCCTCCAAAAAATGAGTTAATTTATATGTTTTCGAAATCAAATATGTTACTAATTAATTGTTAAGTATATGATTATTTTTATTTAGTAATATAATATTTGAATGTTTTTTAACAGCATATTTGAATGTTCTGATGAAGGCACATTTTGGACATGAGAATATTATTTCCATTGAATATTATTTAGAACAAAACAATTTCATGGAGCAAAAAGAGACTAGATATTTCTATTGACCACAAGATGAACTCCTACACAACTATTTATTGGCACATTACACGGACCATGATGCTATGCCGTTGAAATTCCTTAATAAATAAAATTTGTTCAGTGACCGAATAGTTCGGTGTCTAAGAAGATGAAGCTCAGAAGAGGTATCTCTGAAAGTTCAAAAGTGAAAGTCTTCCGGTGAAGGTATGCACCGGATAGTCTGGTGACTAGAAATAGTCAGCTTTTTTGCAACAGCTCCCAACGGTCCTTTAGGGGCTCAGGGCCTATATAAACCATTCTGGAGCTGTTGTTGAGGTTATTTGCGGCTTGAAAAATTTGAAAATTACTTGTCAAAGCCAAAGGTCATTAAGGAGCTCACAAAGAGGCATTTTGAGAGGTCTTGAGTGCTTGTTAAGAGTAGCAAAGAGCATCTATACATTACTAAAGCTTTTGAGGCTGAGAGGAGTGTCTTAGACTTATTACTCTTGCTTTATAGCAGCCTAGACTGGTTAGGCATCATTGTCCGAGGAGATTGTGAAAGTCGACATCAAGTTTATACGCGATTTCGGATTTCCTGCTCGAAAGAGATACTAAGAGAGAATGAGCCTTGGAGGCTAGCTCTTGTAAGTGAAGCGTACCCTTGGAGTGAAGCATAACCCAAAGAGAACCGTTTCGAAAATGACAGGAGGGACTGGTACTCCGACGGAAGTGGTACAACGAAAATTAGGAGAAGACGCCATCCTACCAAGACCTCGAAAAAAATTGTTGAGCACTCCTTACCCTCTACTACTTTCTTTTCGCATTTACATTATTGCGAGTAGTGTTATAGGTTCTTTGTGATCCATCTTGTTGGCTCTCTTGCTCGCATGACTTGCTTGCTAGTTGGATAGATTGTTATTTTTTAGTTTATCTTTGCTATCTATTTGTGTTTAGTTGTTTTCTAGCTTGCTTGTTACTTTGCTTAATTGTTATTTTATCAGAAGTTACTTGTTAGATAGCTAGAAAGTAGAAAAAGTTGAAAACGTTTTAGTAGTGTTTATGTATTTAACTTTTTCTCGGTCACTTCAACGAGCACACACGTTGGCGCACTGGAATCTGTGGCGGTGGCCTTCGATGCGGGTCATCCCTACACCGCAGGGTCTCTCAGCAATCTCACGTCCTCCATCGACTTCTTTCCTCCAGTGGTTGCGCAAGCTTCTTTTGGCGATAAGGCCACAACGGTGTTGGGCGCGACTGCAGATCTCACGCGGCTCAACCCAGCACAAGCCGCATCGTTGTCTGGCGGACTCCCCTCGGAGGTGGGCACGGCGGGCACCGGTCCACTGAAGCAGAGCACGCATGTGCAAGTGGTGATGGGTGACCACCAAGATGAGGTGGAGGCGGCTGCCATCACGAGCGTCGCCGCTCCGGAGTCAACCTGCATCGCCACCGATGTGCTCTCCTTCCCTGTACTGCCTACGGCTCAGTTCTCGAACATCAGCATCAGCATCTTCTTTGGCAACAAAGGCACATAGATGTACAACACCTGTTCAACACTAGGTCATAAGAGGACTGCATTTGAGTCGGTAATTCGTCGCAGCTCTTCACCATTCCATGGTTTGGATGATGATGTTTCCACCAAGCCCTTCATTGTTGATCCTGGTCCTTTTCAATCACATGCTCATCGCCCGCCGTCGTTTCATAGCAAGTTGCCTACAATCAACGTTCCACTAATTGTTGGGGATAATCTTCATTTATGGCAGAACTCTATTGAGTTTTACTTTCAAAAGTCTCCTGTCGAAACAGAGTAGTGGTGTAAACTCACTTGCAGGTATTTTACCAGGGCTGCCGCTCAGGAATTGCTATCTGTTGCAAGGAGAGTGAAGTTCAAGGGTTGGGGAGACTTCTGTACTCTGCGGCATGACCATCTCATTAAGCAACATTGTTTCTTTCATTCTATTCCATGGCCGGGAATCTGGGGTCTATTTCAGTTGGAGGACTCTCTGGACAGTACCTTGGTACATTCTGCAGGTGAGCTGCTCACACTGGTGTGATGTTTTCTTTGGCTACTATGACTAGATCAATTCTTCGGCAACCATGAAGTTGCCAGGTCGTTCTCAAGATCTTCAGATTGCATGGTATTCTGCTAGGAAAGTCAATGCTTGCAAGCCCTTCGAGGTCATGCCTGTTAATGCTTTTGTGTGTCCTTTGGATAATGGGTCTGTGAGCATGGTTATTATCAGTCCTATTCTCTGGATGGATGTTGATGAGCCGATAGCTGACTTTTAGGTTGAGGCAAAGGTGATGGAAGTAAAGACGTGCACTACTGCGATGCACTCTCATTATCATCTGAAGGTTCAACCTGCAGTTCAGATTCATACTTTCCGAGAAAATTAACTAGGAGAAGTGGTCATTAGTTGCAAGCATGCAACAATTGAAGAATGTTGTGCAACATTATGGGATCCTGGAGGCCCTGTTCTGCTTATCTTCCATTTGGCAGTTCAGATCACGCCTACTAATTATTCTCAAGATACACTGCTTGAGAAGGATCTTCTCTTCCTAGGGAATTTCCATGATGTTCTCACTGTGTCTGAATTCTTAAATTCAGTTTGGGAACATTTTCAGCACTTTCCTTGGGATCCCGGCGGTTGCGATCACAGCGGCTTGGGGACAAACCGCCTTTTAAGGAGGGAGTAATGTCAGGGTTCATTGCTGGAGCAGTCACCTTTTGAAGTTCTCTATGGGCAGTCATCTCGACATTTAGGTGTTGGCACTCGTTGGTTTGAGAAAGTAGACTCCAAGATTTTGCAAGTCAAGATGGCATGGTCAGAACAACCTGAGCGTTTGGTCAGCTGGGAAGATGAAGAAGATTTGCCATCCAATTTTCCCAGAGTACCTACTTGAAACAAGCAGACCTTGAAGGAGGGAATGTGAGCACACCGCTGACGCAAGTGTTTGAGTTACCCTAAGGATGTTAGCATGGTATAAATAGAGGCCCTGTGCTAACTTGAGAACCATCAATCAAACAACATAATCAGAATTTGTAATACCTACTCTCTCCATTTTTTAATTGACGTCGTCATTGATTTTTAAATTCAACTTTGACCATTCGTCTTATAAAAAAAAATTGATAAATTTTATATATTTTGATATAATTTAAATTATTATCACAACTTAAAATTTTACATATTCGAAATTTTTTTTAAATAAAACAAATAGTCAAAGTTGATTGTAAAAGTCAACAGTGACGTCAATTTAAGAACGGAGAGAATATATAATAACCCCGCACTAACATACTAATCTCAATTCACGTGAAGCCACGTCACTTTTTTATCTTCAACCGTTGATTGCCGTCATGTTCCATTTGAGCCGTCCAATGCACAATCTTGTGCTTTCACTGCCCTCGTCATCCCGCACCCGGCCGCTCTCCTTCCCATGCTAATCTGTTAATCCGATTCGAGTGTGCATGCAGGCAGCGCCCGCCGCCGCCTCCGTGTTCTCCGCCGTCCCGCGCCCTTCCACCTCCCCGTCTCCCTCGCCTTCATCTGCGCAGGCCCCCCATCCCCCCGCGTCTTGCCGTTTCCTCCCACTGCCATACGCTCCTCCCTCCCACTGGCAGGGCCTCTTCTCCCCACCGCTGCCCCCCCCTCCTCTCCCCAGCGTGCTGAACCCCTCCTCTCCCCTGCCGACAGCCCCATCTCGCCCCCACCGCTAACGCATCTCTCCCCCACCACCGTGCCGCACGTCCCCCTCACCTTCGTCCACCTGCAACATTTTGCTCCCATCAGCTCCCTCACGGTCGCCTCGATCTCTTGCCTGCCCGCCTCGCGCGGCATCTCTAGGCCGACCCCCCACTCCTCGCACATGTACCGGCTGTTGGTCAACTGCTCCGAGAAGAACAGCCAGCACAGCATCGGCACGCATGGGTGAGGAACCCGCCCGTGGTGCGGTGCTCCAGCACGACCTCCTGGTCGCACCACCCGACCATCAACCCGCGCCCGGCCACCGTGTGCTCGAACCCCTCCAGTACCGTGATGCTCCTGAAGTTGACGTACACCACGGACGCGTCGCCGCCGCCAGTCTGGCCGTCCAGCCACACTAGGCACCTGTTGTCGGCCTTCCACAGGCTGGAGGTGAGCGCCGGCAGGTACAAATATTGGGCAAATCTCCATATGGATATCCATTAATATGTAATAGTGAAGTAAATCAACAAGACTTAGTCTTGCTGTTGGCTTGGGAACAGGCTGGAATGATGCCACTCATCTTTGTTCTAACTCCCCGACTGGAAGTTAATATTGGTGCAAAAAGGCTGAAAGAATGTCTCTCATCTTTGCTCTGATCTGTGTAAGTGAACAAATGAACACTAATATGTCATGTATTTTACATTAGTTTGTAGAAAATAATACTATTATGACTCATTTTCATGCTGTTAAATCTCACCTTTCATGTATTTTCAATTTCTCCATTTTCATGTTTTTACTGCAGCAATTTTTTTTTGTGTGAACACGATACTATTCAACCTGCCTCTCATCTTTGCTCTGATCTGTGTAAGTGAAAAACTGAACTCTCATATATCCTGTATTTTACATTGCTTTGTAGAAAATAATCCTATTATACCTATTTTCATGCTGTTAACTCTCATCTTTCATGTATTTTCAATTTCTCCATTTTTTATATTTTTACTGCAGCAACTGCTTTTTTTGTGTGAACACGATACTATTCAACCTGTCTCTCATCTTCTCTGATCTATATAAGTGAACTTCTGAACTCTCCTATATCATGCATTTTACATTACTTGGTTAGAAAATAATACTGTTATACTTCATTTTCATGCTGTTAACTCTCACCTTTCATGTATTTTCAATTTCTCCATTTCCATGTTTTTACCGTACGTTTTTTTTTGTCTTAACACAGTACTATTAAACCATGCATAAGTTCCTAGAGCAACGTTCTGGAGTTTTTGTTCTTTTGCATCCCTGTTAACATGTTGTTGTGATAAGCTGCGTCGTCCTATTTCGTAAGAACTCATATCTTGCTCTCTTCACTGTGCACACTAATATTTCCTGAAATACATTTCTGTTTTAAGTTTTTTTGAGTTGGCATTAGATTGGCCTACCATATTATGCATTCACTAAATTTTAGGTAACTGTTTATTTAATTTTTTATCTGTTTCTTAAGTTTCACTACTCTCTTATATTTATTGAGCACCATCATTTTTGCATCTGGAGCAGGTGACTAAAGATGAAGCACAGAAGCACATGCCATTTTCCACAGTGAACCTTTTTGACATAATTTGGCTCATGAATCATCTTCTAAAATCTTTTATTGGTCTTTCAGTTTCTGAACTTTTCTGTGATTTTCTATCCAGGCGCTTGGGTTGTACTCAACTTGAGGTGTACGGGGTTCTCGATCTTCCGTCAGGTCGTGGTAACTATCGATCTGGTGGAGATGTGACACACAATCAATCTGTACTCAAATCAACACGATTCGAACCTCGCAATCGCAGCACCACTTCTTCTCTGTTTATCAACCTTGCACACATGATTGACTCGCCAAGAAGGCTAATCCCTACTTGCAAATCGAAGAACACAAGCGAGAACAAGAAAGAATGCAACTCAATTGCGAAATCTGAATTAAATCACAAAGTTAAAAAACTAACAAACCGTCAAACGTTGAAACTATTTAATAACAGAGGAAAACTAATCAAAACCAACCCTAATGACTGCAGCTACTGATAATATAGAGTTTAAGACGACCTTAGGGGCAAACTCTAATACTAATGGGTCTAGAAAAGATACATGGCCCAAAGGTCAAAATATAGTGTCGTAGCACCCGGACAGTTTCTGGATGTCATTTTGTTTTAATGATTCTCGCTGATTTTAGTCAAATTTGGAGATAAGACCTATACCGTTGGATATTTTATCTTCTTATCTTTCAAACTATTTTTAGAACGTCCAAAACGATGCCCGTATACGACCTGAGCGTCCGTTCTAGTTTGTACTGCTCTTGGAACCCCATGGCCAACTCGATTCCGAGTTGATCGAATCTACTCTTGTGTTCAATGTGGCTTGTTGGTCTTGAACATCTTCAAGTCCTTCTTCGTGCTTCTCTTGACCCTCTTCAAAGTTACTAATCATGATAAAATCATTAGGTAGCAATCTATTCTAAAAGAAAAAAAGATATGTGTTTAGAAACGAGCTCAGCTCTAAATTCAATTGTCGTGCACGAGCTCTTGTGACTGGACCATCTATAGTAGGTGGAGGAGCATTGTGTGTATCCAATGATGAGATGTTCTCATCATTCTCCCTCTCTTTAATTGGAGTCGTCCTCGACTCAAGTTCATCTTCTTCTTCCATATATGGCTTCAAATCTGCAATGTTGAATGTAGAACTAATCTCGAACTCGAGAGGTAACTCAAGTTTATATGCATTATTATTAATCTTCTCAAGTACCTTAAAAGGACCAGCGACTCTAGGCATCAATTTAGATTTTCTTAGCTTCAGAAATCTATCTTTTCTTAAGTGCTACCAAACCAAATCAGCCGATACAATATTAACTTCATGTCTATTTTTACTACCAGCAATTTTGTACTTCTCATTCATATTTTCAATGTTTTGTTTAGTCGTTTCATGCATTTTGACAATAAAATCATCATGCGACTTAGCATCATTATGAACTCTTTCAGTAGAAGGCAAAGGCAAAAGATCAATCGGAGCACATGGGTTAAAGCCATATACTACCTCAAATGGACTTACCTTAGTGGTTGAGTGTTCCGCTCGGTTGTATGCACACTCCACACGAGGTAAACATTCTTCTCACATCTTTAAGTTTTTTTTAAAATAGCACGTAGCATTGTAGATAAAGTATGGTTCACGACCTTTGTTTGTCCATCGGTTTGTGGGTGACATGTAGTTGAAAACAACAACTTTGTTTTCAACTTATTCCATAAAGTGCGCCCAAAGTGACTCAAGAATTTCGCATCACGATATGAAACAATAATACAAGGCATATCATGCAAACGAACAATTTCTCTAAAGAATAGATCAGCAATATGTGTAGCATCATCAGTCTTATGACATGGTGTAAAATGTGCCATCTTAGAAAAGCGATATACTACCACAAAAATACTATCTCTCCTCTCTTAGTCCTAGGCAATCCCAAAACGAAATTAATAGAAATATCGGCCCAAAGAGTAGAATAGATGGGAAGAGGCATATACAAACCATGTGGGTTTAGTCGTAACTTACCTTTTTGACATGTAGTGCAGCGAGCGACGAAGCGTTCAACATCGCCTCTCATCTTTGGCCAAAAATAAATGTGTGGCCAAAACATCTTTCGTCTTCTTCGCTCCAAAGTGTCTCATCAATCCTCCACCATGCGCCTTCTGTAACAACAAAAGACGAACGGATCCAACTAGAATGTAAATATGGTTGGCTTTATAAAGGAAGCCATCATTAAGCACAAATTTGTTACAAGTCTTACTTTCATGACAATATAGCAACACATCTTTAAAATCAGCATCTAACACATATTGTTGCTTAATTGTTTATAGTCTAAAAATCCAACAATCAAATTGGGACAGCATAGCATATCGTCTAGACAAAGCATCGACAATTACATTGTCCTTCTCTTTCTTATCTTTGATGATGTAAGAAAAAGATTCAATAAATTCAATCCACTTAGCATGTCTACGGTTAAAGGTATTTTGGCTACGAATATGCTTAAGTGACTCATGATCAAAATGAATGACAAATTTTTTAGGCCACAAATAATGTTGCCACGTTTCTAATCAGTGTACGAGAGCATACAATTTCTTATCATACGCGGAGTAATTAATAGCAGGTCCATTCAACTTTTCACTAAAATAAGCAACAGGCTTACCTTCTTGTATCAACACACCACCAATGCCAATTTCACTAGCATCACATTCAAGTTCGAAAGTCTTATCAAAATTTGAAAGTTAGAGCAGCTGTGCAAGTGTAAGCTTGTCTTTCAAAGTGGCGAAGGACTCCTCTTGTGTGTGGCTCCAATGAAATGCAACGCCCTTCTTTGTCAACTCATTCATTGGAGCGGCAATGGTGCTGAAATCTTGGACGAAGCGGCGATAAAATCCGGCAAGTCAAAGAAAACTCCGCACTTGTGAAATCGTTATGAGCGTAGGCCAACTCTTGATCGCATTTATCTTGGCTTTATTAACTTCAATTCCCTGTGGATTAACAATATAGCCAAGAAAAGAGAATCGATCCGTACAAAAGGCGCACTTCTCAAGGTTAGCAAACAAACATACGTCTCTCAAAGCATCAAAAACAGCACGCAAGTGAGATAAATGTTCGTTCATTGACTTGCTGTAAATCAAGATATCATCAAAATAAACCACCACAAATTTTCCAATGAAAGAACGTAAAACCTCATTCATCAAACGCATGAAAGTAATAGGTGCATTAGTCAATCCAAGAGGCATCACTAACCACTCATACAATCCGAATTTAGTCTTAAAAGCAGTTTTCTATTCATCACCCAATTTCATTATTATTTGGTGGTATCCACTTCGCAAGTCAATTTTAGAGAAGACTATCGAACCACATAATTCATCAAGCATGTCGTCTAACCTAGGAATAGGATGACAATATCTAATGGTGATATTGTTAATGGCTCTACAATCAACACATATTCGCCAAGAACCATCTTTCCTTTAGAACCAAGAGAACAGGATCGGCACAAGGACTAAAGCTCTCACTTCCGTACCCGTGGTCTAAAAAGTTATGGACTTGTCGCTGAATTTCTTTAGTCTCCTTAGGGTTGGTTCTGTAGGCAGCACGGTTTGGCAAGCTCGCTCTAGAAATCAAATCAATTTGGTGCTTAATCCCTCGACTGGGTGGTAGTCCTGGAGGTATTTCATGTGAAAAAAATGTCATAATACTCCTGCAAAAGGTCAGTAACAGGAGAAGGCAAAGAAGAAGATCCTCAAGTGAAAACAATACATTCTTGCAGACCAAAGCATAACACGAAGCATTTTTATCATAGATTTCAGCAAGGTTAGATTTTGTTGCAAGCATTACAGAACTTTTCAATTTTTTTGCTTGCTGATTTTCAGGTATAGGAGGATGTTCTTTCTTCTAATTAGCAATTCTATCCTTATCAGCTTGTACAATTTCAGCATGGGTCAAAGGTAATAAAATAATTTTCTTTTCTTTATGCGTGAAGGTATAATTATTACTTTTTCATAGTGGATAGCATCATTATCATGTTTCCACGGACGACCCAATAACAATGAACAAGCTTGCATAGGTACAACATCACAATTCACAGAATCAACATAGGTGCCAATGAAGAAAGGAACTTGACAAGTTTTCGTTACCTTTGCCTTACCAGAGTCGTTGAACCACTGGATATGGTACGGATGTGGATGTGGCCGTCTGGGCAAGTCAAGCTTAGTGATCAAATCCGTACTCACTATGTTGTTGCAGCTCCCGCCATTAATGATCACGTGTGCACGCCGGTTCTTGATCACAAAGTAAATCTGAAATAGATTATAGCGTTGAATCTTATTAAGGTGTACCTGTGCGGATAGCGCTCGTTGGGCAATGATAGTCCTATAGGCTGAAGTATCATCACCATCAAATACTTGGCCATCATCATCGTCAGGAATCTTATCATCAGATTCTTCATTCTCGAGTCCGAAGTGCTTATGTATCCTCTATCTTCAGTAGCAATGTATGCCCGCTGACTTGGGCAATCTCGCTGCATATGACCCGTGCCATGGCATCTATGGCACTAGATGTTGGAGGAACATCTTGTGGAGGTACTGGAGAATATATTTTTGTTGGGTACCTGCAAAGAAACTCGAATTCGAAGATTGCACCGAAGGTGTTGGTTTCGTGGCAGTGTTGGAGGTGGTGAGAAGCCTCCTGCTCGACGGTGGTGGCGTACGAGTGGTTGACGAAGAAGGAAATGTCGATCGTGGAGTGTATATACGGCTGCTATTCTGGAGTTGTTTCCTATGCAATTCTTTTTCTGCAAGCACAGCAAGTGAAACAACCGCTCGACAGAATAATAGTCTTTGTAATCAATTATGTCTTGAATTTCACAACGCAACCCAGCATAAAAACGACAGATAGTATCCTCAAAGTCCTCTTCTATCCCACAACGCATCATAACTTTTGTAACTCCGCAAATGACACCAAAATAGCAGCAATATCATGCAAAGTAATTGTAGGGTTCGTAATGTGATTAAGATTATACAATACTGGAATTGTAGCTAAAGACCTAAAAAATTCTATGCATTTTCTATATCTTAAAGTACTACAAAATCATTTACCGGATTTGTTTCTTCCACAAAATACAATACTGGAAGTGTAGCTAAAGATACAAATCTATTATTTGTTTGTATCTCAGTCCTCAGACAAGTAATTAGAAATCATTCTGTTTGTTTTTGGTGCTAAACTATGGTCCATTTGTGCTTTTGTAATTATCCATTGATTGTTCCCTTGGACGTGAAAAGAACTACATCATGTAATAAGTTGTCCATTTTTTAATCTGAAAATGTTAAACATTTTTGGTTTTTTTTTTTGGCAACTTGTCACATTTTTATTTATCGTCAGAATTGAACCTATCAATATAGTGTGATATATATGTTCTCAACACTTTACGTCTTGAAGACTTTTCATCCTGCAAGATCTAATCAATAGTTATTACATTATTTCCTATTGAAATAAAAATTCTCTTTTACTTATTAAAATAAATAATTATATTGCATGAAGATAGCCAAACATTTCACAAGCAACAAACATTGCCACTGCAATGTGTACAGAATTGTTATCCATTAAACTATATTTCTATACTATTATCTAAATATTCATAAAGTCCAGCAACAACGCGCCCGAAATTCCAATACTTATCCTCTCCTTTCCCCTTCCTCAAAGTCTGCTCTCTCACCTACCTATCTCTCTACTCGCCGGCGCTCCCCTGGCGAGGTCCTAACAGAAGCGTGATTTGATGCTTGAAACAGACCCATTGGAATCACAAGCTCCATGCTTTCAAGTTTGTAGAAAGAAAACAATTATTTGACACAACACAACTCGATCAACAAAACAGGGATTGTTTCTTAGCTAATTAACGACTCGCTATAACAAGACACAACCAGGAGTCATACTTTTTTGCTTATTAATTTTGATTCATGGCACCGATAACCCCAATAGATCCTTCGCTCTCTCCCCCTTCATCTATCCTAACTCTCCAATCGTATCACACCTTCACACGGCGATGCTTGTACAATAACTCTCTGCTTCCAACTCCTTGATCGCTCTAGTAATTTGCCACGTCTGTCAGAGGAAGGCGGTACTCTTCTGGTTTCAGAGCCACCGTGAAATCAGGAAGCACTGGCACTGCCTCATGGATGCTGCACACATCATGCAAAAAGAAGATCATGAATTAGTTCAGGACGACTTGAAGCAAAAAATGACTCTGTTATACTTGTTCAGGACTTGAAACAAAAAAATGTTTCACCTGTCATTGCTGTAGAGGTCCTTGTTGATGCGAACCTTGCAGGACGAGTCCTTCTGGATCTTCTCGTGGAGATACCTCATCGATCCACACACAGGTGGGTTTCTGCTCAACCATGCAACAATCCTTCTTAACTCATTCCACAGATATATTCACTAGCTCATTATAAAGCGATAAGAAATGTCTGTAAAGTGGAAAAGAGACTGGATTGCCTTGAAACAGGAGATGCTGTATGAAAGGCTTCACAGACAGCTTTGCTCTCCCTCAGGAACTCCTCCGCGGATTGCAGTGCTGCAACGGCTGTCCTGTGGGATTTCTCAATGTTGCCTTCATCAAGGATCAGCCCATGATAATAGTATGCTGCAGACTGTGAAATTTTCGTTAAGCTATCTTCTTTTGTTTCCAGTCATATGCTAATGTGGAACCTAAGGCTCTCTAGTACCATGAATGTAAAGCTTTATGCCAACAGGTAATTTTAATTTTTTTATAAATAGAAAAAAAACTAAATATCATATATACAAAAAAAAAACTTTATGCAGAGTGTCTGAGAAAAGTGAAAAAGGCTCAACATACCTTTGCTTCAATATACTTCCACTTAACAAAAAGTTTGTGTTTCTGACCCCATCCATCAAATAGAGGTAGATCCTCCATAGTTTCGTGTGCCTGTGAAAGCACTTAAGAGATTGTAGAGAGAGTAAAATGAAAAGTGAGACCAGAAGGGGAAGAAATCCCTTTTGAGAGTCAACGATGGGTGAATTCCCTAAACTATACAAACAGTGTCATTTGTCACAAAACAAGAAGGCAGATGTTATTACTGACATGCACACTACCAGAAAGCAGGAATCATTTCACCATTGTCGATTGCTCAGGACCTTGCTGCTAGTTAGTCAGAAAATCTAATGTGAGCCTCATAATGCTGAGAAATCTTTTTTATAGGATAAAACTATAGTAGGTATGTTCCTTAGTGAACTATTTCTAAATTAAAATAAAATTATAGTTGAGTTTTGAACATAGTAGTTTGGGTAAATCAAGCAGTTTTGTTGTTGCAGGATGAGACGAAGTGCTTTGTAGTAGTGGTCTCTCAGAACTGACTAGCACAAACACAACAAAGATGTTCCAAACTCCAATCTGTCAGCATCAACGTAGATAGACAGCTGATAGGTGCAACCATCCACGCAATTCTGATGTTACTGGACACAGTGAAGCAATTATAAAATCAATAATACTTTACCTGTTGCCAGCACTTGACCATCTCACATGCTAACCTCCTTTTCACTGCCAGGGTAGCTTTCGGACTGTCAATTGCCATCCCAAGTTGGACCTCAATTGCCTGGCAAGACACGATCAATAAATGGCAAGATGAACTCGATGTGGACACTCCAACTGATATTCACATGAACCGTGTGATTATGGGCTACGGTCCAGAAAGAACAGAGACAGAGCGATAAGGGGGAGAGACATTACTTGGCCCAAAGCTTGCATGCAGATAGCTTTCAAGACTCCTTCAGCTAAGTCCACAGGAAGACCTTTCCTACACGAAATGGCAGTCAAGAACATAACTACTTCACTAACCACCAGACAGGGTAGTGCCCTACTGCTCACCAAACCTTCTGTTAATGATAAAGCAAACCCACACACCTATTTTCCGGGGATATCCTGGGAAGAATATGTTTCATAGCGCACTCCAAGTACCCAGATGCCTTGAGAAATATTTCAACAGAAGCTCGTTTATTCTCTGGAAAATAGATCATACATCATATTTAAATGAAACACAACTTAGTATAGCAGAGCTTGTAAAGGCACCTCAAGAACATTGAAATATAACTAGTACAGATTTTAGCAACAGTAAGGAGTGGAATGCATATTGCAGACCTTCAGATACTTTAGCGTGGTAGCCCTCAAGTGATGTCTTTGGAAGAAGCAGGGAGTTCGCTTGAGATAAACGTAGCATAGCCATCATATGAAGAACTGACAACACCTCATACCAAGTATTGGGCAATGCCGTTTCCTAGTAACCATAGGACAACTTAGTGGTTTGCCCTCAAATGTTACAGAATGAAAGATATGCAAAGATAAATGCCACAAACCTCTGCATCATCCTCTTGGTTCATCCATGAAAATTGCATCTTATATTCCAAGTCATTCCCTGCTAGGAAGTTGAGCCAAAATGAATCTTCACAAAAAGCAATGGAACCGAGCAAAATGGAAGGAGCAATGATTGACACCAATTTGTCTGGTCTCATTCCAAGGAGGATGGAAGATACAAATACAGGAGCTACCTTCTTTTAGCAATCCTAGAAGAACTGGTAAATACTCTTCTAAGATCTGCAGAAGATCAGCTGATGTGGTAGTTCCTCCTGCAGTTACCATATTCAGTTAGTCAATTATTTGTCTTCTCTCGCCACTCACATTGGTCTCAAACTATCATAAAAACCATAGACGAACCATGCTGTGTGAAGGTGCGCTTTCTTGGCCTCATTACTGATAGTGCCTCATGAACAGCCATGGCCTCAATTCTGCCCCTCAACGCAGCCAAATGTTTGGTCAGACTCCTAGGGTGGCCATCACTTAGTGGCTGAGGCAGCTCAAAACTCTCAGGGACTCGCAATCCAGGTATAAACACAGCCACCTCGCCTATGCTCCCAGGTCTTCTTCTGATTGCACTAGCATCATTTGGTTTGGAGTTGAAGCACCCCATCTCCTGCAAGTATGCATCAGCTTTCTCTGCATATTAGCGTGGTGTGGAGTCATACAATCAGAACATGAGTAACTGGTCGTTGAATAAATGATCAGAAGGAAGAAGCTGGAGAAGCAACAGTAAGGTGGTAAAACATCAATGTTACTTTCAGAAGAACAAAATAAAATAGAAGGCTTATGTTGATTGCAATTCTAGCACTACCAAGGAATAACAATCTTGAAACCAAAGTTGCTTTTCCTTTCTTTATGAATGAGGATGGAATCAAAGTACCAGAAAACAATGGAGAATTAAGTGAATTTAAAGCCATAACCAAAGGCATAACATTGACAAGAAATGAAGAGAATAAGTACTCCAAGGATGCATACTATATCAGAGATTACAATGTGGCACCTCCTGCGGAACCCACTTTAGCACATTAACTCAACATCAGTAGAGCAAAGGAAAGGGGAAAGGTAAAAGGAAAAAAACCGAAGAGAGAACCAATTAAACCATTCACGAGCATAACATCCACATCAAACAAACAAAGTAGCTGCAACTCACATGCCCCAGAACACACGTCAACAATCTTCCAACTAGACGTTCTACTTTTGCTCCTCGTCCCCCTATGAATTCAATCATGAAAACTTCACGCCTCTATAAAAAAATTAAAAATGTATCAACTGGAACTGTAATTTGTATGCCTGATTTACCTCTCAGCCTTCAATTACCAAAGTTTAACTCTGTGCCACATCAGCACCTCAGCAACCAGTAAAACCATTCGCTTCACCTTTCCATCCAACGAAAAAAAAATTTTCCAATTGAAAAAAAAAACGGAAGCAGGCCATTCAGTGCGGAGCAAATTTGTTCGAAGTTCAAGCGGCTCTGGACACTAAAATTGAGAATGGAAAAAGGAAAATAACAAATTAAACCCTCGAATCAACCCTATCAATCACCAAAATGGATAGGGACGGACGCAATTTATTAGATTTGAGCACCATATATGGTGTGTTCAAGTGTTTGGCTAGATTTGTAGATGGGGACAGCAGAGAAGCAGCGCACCTGTAGTTTCCAACGCGAAACCCTAAGCGAAGCGAGGCGCGGATGAGGCGAAACCCCAAACAGGAAAGAAATGACTTCCGCTGTTTGAAAGGGGAAGATGGAGGAAGCAGGTACGTGGCTGGTCCGTGGGACTGGTCCCTTTTCTTATTATTTTACGGAGTTTTTCTGACACTCAAACTAGTGTACACAGCAGTAAAAAATGTTGATTTTAAATTTTTTTAATAGTTATAGAATTGATTTTAAATTTTTTTAATAGTTATAGAATTTATATGTCAGACTGTAAAGGTTAACTAAATTACACAATAACTAAATAAGCACCAAGTTTGAGATATAGATCTGCATCAACCCGTGGGCAGTGGCATCATCGGACCATCGTAGGAGCTTGTTGCGGCACAATATAGATGGCAATAAATAAATAATGTACATTATTAAAATGTAACGAAGAACTTATGTGCCTTAAAAAAAATTCTAGATGAGTACAACAATGATGAATAATCTTCTCTTAAAATCTTGGCATTCTTCTCAGAATTAGCCCGCAACCCAGAAGAAGTAGCAAGATCGCACCAAACTCGTTTGAATTAATGCTAAGGAAATCATACCTGTTCATATCTTGATCAAAGAACTATTATCGCTACAGAAAATCCTTGGTCATGGCTTTGAGGAACTATCAAACCAAAACTGCTAACTATGAAGATATATAAAGAGGGGGGAAGTACCCACGTCTTAGTTAGCAATGTTTTCCACGGAAGGGAGATGGGCTTGGCTACATATAGTGGGCAGGTGAAAGGATCAAAGATACCCAGAAAGAAGTTGAATCAGTGAATTTATAGGACAGTTCACTGCAAACTTAAACTATGACTCAAACCACAACCAGAGAAACCTACACAATTTTAGTAGGATAAAACCTCTAACAATGCTAGTGATAAGTTAAAACCAATAAGCAATTACTAGCACAATAGCCACTAAGAAAAATTGTAAAGGAACCTATAACTCTACTCAACGATATGAAGCGCGGAAAGTAAAGAGAGCGAGAATCAAAAAAATGCTCAGTAATTTTTTCTCGAGGTCTTGGAAGGTTGGCGCCTTCTCCTAATACTCGTTGAACCACTTTCGTTGGAGTCGTTGTCTCTCCCGCCATTTCTAAAATGGTGCTTCCAAGGGTATGTTTCACATCTCGAAGTGAAGTTACTGGTGGCACGGCTATCACACACAATACCCTCGCGTTAGAGCAGGCTTTCAAGGCCCTGTTCGCTCCCTTCTGGTGTCCCTTTCAAGCGAGGGACCCGAAACCGCTCACAAACTTAGTGTCGTCTTCCACAATCTCATCAGAAACTTGAACCGACTTTTAGCCGGTCTAAGTTGCCAAACCAAAAGTAATCGGCAAAGATTACCCCTCTCAAAGCCTCACAAGCTCTAGAGGTATATGAAAGCTCCTACTACTCTCCTACTAGCACCAAATATCTTCAATCTTGTCTTGTGCTCTTTTCTTGGTGTCCTTTGGCCTCTCATAAGTTTACCCCTGCAATTCAAACCTCAGGCACACTGAAAAACATCCCCCTCTACGGTTTAAATAGGTTCCAAGCCTAAAAATAACCGTTAGAACATGATGTCATAAAGCTGACTGTTTTTGCTAGTCATCGAACTGTTCGTGACTGCTCCCACCGAACTGTCCAGCGTACCACTGGACTGTCCGGTGACTTCTTTTGTTAGCATACCTTCACTAGACTTTCGGTGACTCACTTTTGGACATCCAGAGGCACCTCTTCTGGACTTCGTCTTTTGGCTCACCAGACTATCCGATCATCGACCCACTGGACTGTCCGGTGACTTCTTCTCCTCAACTTTAGAGAGCACCTCTCTCTGAACTGGCTTCTTTTGGTTCATCGGATTGTTCAGTGACTCATCTGCAACTGCCTTTGTCATCGACTTGACTTCGGCTTCGCTTGCTTTGCTTCCTTTGCCATCTTAAGTGCTTTCTGAGATAACTAAGAGATTCATACCTAACACTTGTATGACTTCAGAATGAATGATTTGACCTCTCTTTAATAGTACCGACGATCATATGGACTCTCTAGCTACTCTTTAGCCTTGGTCTACCGAAGCCCAGAACTCCTTTTCTTTAGATCAACTTTGTCATCCATCAAGGAAGCCCACCATATTGTAGTAGAATTAGTGTGGTGATATCTACAATCACAACCGTTACCTATGGTTTTCATTCAATTACTAAAATTAATTCATACCTTTTAGGGGATTTCAAAGGTCATGAAGCATATGTAAAAATCAAGTGACCGGGAAAGGAGGTTGAATCGGGCACTAACACTATTAGGTGTTTTTTCTTACTCTTCCTAGATTCTAGTAAAAACTAGCAATCAACTCCTAGCAAGAAAGGCTAACTTGGCTCAAGAAGATAAGGAAAAAACAACCTATCAAGCTAGCAAGCAAGGCAACCAGCACGAGAGCCACCAAGAGACGTGACAAAGCAATCTATCACACTACTCGCAAAAAGATAAATACGGTAAGTAAAGAGAAAAGAGATAGAGATGCTCAGCATTTTTTCTGAGGTCTTGAAACGATGACACCTTCCTTGATCCTCGTTGAACCACTCCCTCAGAGTATTGGTCCCTCCCACTTTCAAAAATGGTGTTCTCAAGGGCATACTCCACTTCCCGGAGTGAAGTCACCGGCGATCCGGCTGCAGCAAACAATACCCTTGCGCAAGAGTAGGTCTCCAAAGCTCCGGGCGCTCTCTTTTGGTGTCCCTTCCAAGCGGGAGACCCGAAACCGCTCACAATCTCATCGAAAGCTCGAACACCGACTCTTAGCCGGTCTGGACTGCCATAGACCAAGAGTAACATGCTAAAGATACTCCTCTCAGCGTCACAAGCTATAGAAATGTATGGATGCTCATTGCTACTCTTCACTAGCACGAGGCGACATGAGTGAGGAGAGGCGCACGCGCAAGGTGATGTAGGTAAGCAGCGGCGCATGACAGGGGCGGTGACGACACGAGCTAGGGCGAGTAGGCACAGGACATCGGCGTGCGGGGCGCAAGAGATGCGCATGAGCGAAGGCTCAGGGGTGCAACACGAGGGATGTGCATAGCGACGAGGAGCATGGGCGCGGCTGTGGCCGGAGCAGGAGGCTATGAGCAGTGCACAATGAGAGGCGACAAAGGCGGCGAGGACGGCGGCGGTTGTTGGCGAGAACTCGCACGGGTGAGAGAAAACTAAGAATCCACGTACAGTTTGGTTAAAAACAAATCAACAGCCGAGATTTGAAAGGAAATAAACGGATGACAAAGATTTCGCTGATCAATCAGGTCATCGGACTATCGAGTCCAAGAAATTTGTCCGGTGACTACAAAGAGCCGGACAGTCCGATGACAACAGAGTTCCGATACCAGAAAAGGAACCGCTTCATCTTCTAGTCGCTGGACTGTCTTGTGAACTCGCCGAAATGTCCGATGTCTGTCCGATTCTGCTGCATTGACTGATCACAAAGATGCAATCACTAGACTATCCAATGAAGGCGCCGAAATGTCCGGTGACTTCAAGGAAATGTAGAATCAAGGAAATTCTTTCTAGAATTCAAGTGTCCTCACAAAAGAACCAAATAAACACCACATTTGTCTAGAAAGAGAACTCTCAAACACTCTTTTGCAAATTGATAACCTTTAAAGGGTTATTTTCACAAATCACAATAAGATCAATCAATAAAAACCAAAGCGAGAAGGAGCCAAAAAGGAAATATATGAACCTAAGTTCATGGTCCACGTAAGTGGGAATCTTAGAGACCGTTAGGAACAAGGTTCAATGGGCATGAAGCTCACAATTGCTTTAGTTATTCTTTGAGGTGTGTGTGAATCCATTAGGCAATGTAGTCACTTTCTCTAAGAATAATGCCTCCTCCATTGTTCCTATATGCAATGCATGGCAAACAAGCTAGCTAATACAATGATTTTAAAACATACCATGTTGATGCAAGCAAATTAAAAGAAATTGTATAAAATAAACCTATCCAACGCCAAGTTTGGCCTATTTCAAGTTTATTCACCATAAACTTTGCTTTGAGATAGCAAAACAACCTTCTCAAGCTCTTCCCCATGCTTATAGATATCTCAAGATGGTTAGGCTTGACTAATTTTTTTGTTTTTTTTATCTTTTTACACATGATGCATGATAGTGCAAACATCTAGTCCACGAAAGAGTTCTAACTACCATACAAGACAAAGAAATAAACCTACTCTACTATGTACAAAAGAAATCCTCCTTGAAGAGTAGATTGGCGTTGAAGATCGATCACATTGTGGTGGACTTCTAGAAACTTCAATTTTGCTTCATGGTCCACCACCTTAGTCCCTTCACCTCTTGGGAACTAAAGAGAGTTTAGGCTTCCTCTCTTGGTCCACGATCACTTTGGGGACCCAAATCTTCTTGATTGTCCTCTTGTTATTTGGTGGTCCAAGCGGCTTGGCTTTCACCTTTCCATCTTTCGCCTTAAAAGCTTGTTCGCCTTAAAAGCTTGTCGTGCACATCTCCATGGAAAAGGTGTAACGACCGGGATTTTTCTTACCTTTCGATAAGACCCGATCTTCCGTGACTTTGTCAATCCCAGGAGTTTGGCAAGCACGACATCACAAGCGATCAATCAAGAAACCATAGCAGAAATATTAAACAAGAAACAAGAATAGAAAATAGCATGACAAAGTGAAATTATTAGAATAAAATCCTCCAAAGGGGGTCCATCGGCACGCAGGCCGGAAATATCTCAGAGCAGATATATCACTATCGTGAATCTAACAAAAGCAATAGTGGAAGCATCAACATGGCAGCGGTAGCGAACCTCCTCCACACAGGCTAGCTTGAGCTCAGGAGCGGACGTCACGGACCGTCAGAGACCTAGTCAAAGTCGAAGCTGAGAGTATCCTCTGAAAACAACAAATTAGAAAGCCGTGAGTACGAATACTCAGCAAACCGCGTACTACCTAACAACAATGTATGCATGCAAATGGTTTCAAGGGTAAAGGCATGGCTCAAGTGCTAAATGCAAGTTTAAATCATTTCATTTTATTTAAAGGATGCAAGAAAGCTTTATTTTTAAACTTGTCAAATTTTATTATCTTGCCCCATAGAGATCTCCGTTATCTCAGACGGGGTTCATTTTAATGCCGATATAATCTCCACACTCGACCACAGCTCAAAGGCCGGAGTCAAAAACATTTTGAAAATGGAGAGGTGGAAGAAAAGCAAATCTACTCAACGAGGAGCACAACTCAGGGGGTGTCCTTCCAAAAGGACGTGGCAATGCGCATCGACTAAAACTCTGCAGAGGTTATGCACCTGGACCCACGAGAAGCGTCATCGGGAACTACCGTCGTAGTCCCGACAAACACACAAGACCCGTCCACAAGCTTTAACTGGCGTCATCCGTCCTCCAGGATAGGGATCCCAAAAGCCTACGCAATCGGGTCCTGGAGTTGTGAAGAGCCTACCACTGATCAGGTGGGGTATCTCGATCTCATGTGGGGAGTCAGAGCTCTACACCACACTAACACAACACCGCCAACCCACGGGTAAACAACCAGTCTCAGCAAGCTTCAAGATCAAGCCAACTGCCTATACAGGGTAACATGGTGTGCATGGTTGTCAACTGAACATACAAGGCTCGAAGGACTCGGTCCTTAATTGCCGGGGCAGGCACCATCTCCAACCTCAACGCCAACAACAAGTCTCACGGAAAGATCCCAGCCCGGATCTTTCCGTTGTACCCGCAACAGGTACGCCCACAGGGACTTCCCAAAAGTCCCCCAGCTCCTCATACTCCAACCAGCCCCCGCTAAATAGTTATGTATAGTTATTTGCAATACTCACACATTTGAAGCACAGTTCAAAAGCATTTAACACAAATTCTATTTTATAGTGATAGGTGTGAGATGAAAATAAATGCGACTAAGCATGGCTAAGCATAAAAGTAAAATAAATGTACTAAAGCAATTCTATGGTTGATATTTGTGGAACAGTAAACAGGCACGGCTTAGGAATGTTGCTAGCACATTTTAAAATAGTTGGCATGCAAATTAAGGTTGCAAACAAAACATGCAGTTTAAAATGCTGGGAACAAAGTGATCAAGGAACGCGGCTTGCCTGGCAAATCGGGATCGAAGTCGGGATCCGGGTCAATGAACTGATCGGGCTCGCAGAACTCCTCCTCAGGAACAGCATCTAAACACAAAACGAACAGGGGATTAGATACTATTTATGCGACAATTTAAATTTGAATAATTAATTCAAATTTAAATTACGAGACCAAACGTGTTCGAAAAGTTCCCTGAAAAGTTTCTACACGACGTTCTCGACGAGACGAACCTAACGAAACAACTAGGAAAACTTTTGGAGATCAAACGAAGCTTCTACGGACTCCCAAAGATCACCGCACTGAACAACTCCCGCAACTAACCGTCCCGAACTCCTATTAAACAACTACTCAACTCATGCAGTTACCAAAAAGTTGAACAAGTCCCCAAGCTACTGCAATCGGTCAAAACGAATCACAGCCTGGCCGCACAGCTACTCCTCCCACTCACCCTCTCTCTCCTGCATTCCACAACACCAGCAGCTACTGCCTTCTTGCGCTTGCTCCAGAGGCTACGCCGATGGGACCTAACTCTATTGACAACAGGACTAATCAGACCAGGCAACTCTCAACCACATCCTGAATCCCACGCTCAAACTTGCCTCTAAGCGCAAGACCAAAACCCAGGGTTCTAAGGAACGGAGGTTCACAGACTGGCACCCTGCTTCCTCTTCTTCCCAACCTGCGGTTCTCAAGACAGGGTACACTGATCCGAAGCTTTACGCCCTATCAACAACACGCACCAGCGGCCAAACTACAAGCCATCCTAACTCGCAGACAACAGCAAAGGAACGGGGATCCGAAGGCTCACCAAGGGCTCGAGCAAGGACGAAGGCGCACAGGGAGGCACTGGATCGGAGCCGAAGTCGCAGATCGAGGCCAGATGACAGCACGCAGACGGAGTCCGATCGAGGACGCACGGCAGAAGACGCGCTGGACGCGGCGTAGCGGATCGAGTCAGAGCAGCACGGACACGGCCACCTACTGCAGCACCGAGGAGCAACTGCAGACGTGAACATCTCAACATTCAGCAACACGGCAACGACAACGGACGCTCACCTGGAAGCGGCGACGGATCGGACAGGGGCGCGGTCGGGACGCGGGTCGGTCAGGGTCGACCGAGGCAGGGACCGCGCGTGACCAGGGCTCCAATCGGCGACGGGCTTCTCACACGGCAGACGAGTGGCCGAAGCGCGGAACGGGGGCGGTTACCAGAATTTCTGGAGAAAGAAAGGGAAAAGGGGAGGTGAGGGAGAGGATAAGAATGGGAGGGTTTTTATAGGAGGGTAAAAATGGGTAGGGTTAGGAATAAATTTGGAAATTAATTAAATTTGAGAGATAAACAAGGCTGTAAAAAGAATAAATTTTAGAGAAGATATTTAGAGATCCGAAAATTAATTAGGAAATTCCGAGAAAATAATTTTAGTCCAAACGTAAAAATTACGCGGACTAAATTATTTCGGCACCGGATCAGTTTAGACGAACGGATTTCGAACTGAACGGAACGAAATATTGGGACAGACAATTAAATTGGAACAGAATTCGAGGAACACGCCACTTTATTTAATTCAAAAATTCGGGATGTTACAAAAGGTTAGCGTTAGACATAATCTTAGACTCGCTCACCTTGGGACAATCCTTGGTGCAGTGACCATCAAAGCAACACTTCTCACAATAGTGTTCCATGAGTGAGGACCAATGCCTTCTGCTTCTCACTTAGCTCTATGTGCTTTTCCTTGAGAGACTCATAGGTTTCGCGAAGTGCACCATGAGATTACTTTAGGGCATTGAGCTCACCTTCCATCTCTCGAACTCGGTATACCGCTACTTCATGCTTCTTGGTCACCATCTCGATCTTCTTGTTCTTCTTGATGATGGTCTTGTTAGTCTTCTCAAAGATGAGGACTAGATCCTCATAGCTTGGAGCATCATCTTCATCATCACAGCCCTCTTCTTCTTCTTCAAGATCATCATCTTCATCCATGTAGCTCTCACAACTTCGGGCCATCAAGCATAGAGGTGATGGTGGTAGCTCATTGGTGGAGATTGTCATAGCGATACCCGCAAGCTTTTCATCTTCACTTGAAGAGGAGTCTGAATCATCATCATCGGTGAGCCATTCACCAACAATGTAAGCTTTGTACAATTACTTCCTCCTATCCTTGCCCTTACTCTTCTTCTTGACAAAGATTGAATTTCTTCTTTGTGGTTTGTTCTTCATCATCGCTCTCACTTGAAGCTTGCATCTTGCTCTTTTTCTTGGGCTTGGGGACTCCTTAGTAAAATGGACTTTCTTACCACAATTAAAGCATTCGGAGTTGTGTTTTGAGGATGAAGGTCTTCCCTTGTGAAAAAGCTTCTTCGTTAGGAGCGCAAAGTCCTCATTTTTGCTTTCATCATCCTCCACCTTCTTCTTCTTTTTGCTCTTGCCATTGGGAGATTTTTCAACTTGTAGAGCAAGTTTCTTAGTCAATTGAGTATCGGCGAAGGTGCCCAACATATATATATACATATCCTTCATATGCTATAAGCTTTCCAAGCATGACATCCACGGAGAGGTTCACCAAGTTGGCTCGAAAGAGACACATGATGATGGAGTTATAACTTAGTGGCAACATTATCAATAATTTCCTCATGATCTCAATATAATCGATTTTGCTTTTGAGGCCCAAGGCATTGATCTCCTTGACCATTACATGCAAACGAGAGTAAAATCATTAGCCTTTTCATGGGGCAACACAGTGATAGAGTCATATTTGTTCTTAAGAACATAGTAACGCTCTTTCTTAGCCTCAGCGGAGCCTTCATGGATATTTTGTAATTGAGACCAAATTTTATGAGTGGTGCAGGATGCATTGATCCTAGAAAAGATATTTTTTTGAAATGCATGCAAAGGCCAAAAATGCTCTTTGGGTGCATTTCTAAAAATATCTTTTCTAAAATTAATGCATCTTGCACCGCTAATGAAATATGGTTTCAATTGCAAAACATTCATGAAGGCTCCACCGAGGCTAAGTAAGAGTGTTACTACGTTTATAAAAAACAAATATGACTCTATCACTATTTTGCCTCATGAAAAAGCTAACGATGTTTACTTTCGTTTGCATGTAGTGGTAGGAGATTAATGCCTTAGGCCTCAAGAGCAATATTGATGCTGTTGAGATCATGAGGAAGCTATTGACTCCATTGTCACATGTCTATTTCGAGCCAACTTGGCTACTCTCTCTGTGGATGTGGTTCTTGAAAAGCTTATGGCATATGAGGGGTATATGTTGGGCACCTCCACAGACGGCGCTTGGGTATTGTTCTCTACTGCTGAGCCGCCGGTGACTTCACTCCAGGAGTGAAGCGTACCCTTGTGAGCATCGTTCCAAGAATGACGGGAGGAACCTAGACTCCAACGGGAGTGGTTCATCGAGGATTAGGGGAAGGCGCCTACCTCTTAAGACCTTAGGAAAAATCACTGAGCATTCTATTGACTCTGTCTTTACTTTTAGCATTTCATATTGCTGAGTAGAGTTATTAGTTTGCTTTGTGATACCTCTTGGTGGCTATCGTGCAAGTACTTGATTGTTGTTTTTCTTTCATCACTAGCATTGTTAGGGGTCTTGGCCTACTAGAATTGATAGGTTGCTCTTGTTGTGGTTTGAGTCTCTTAGTTTAAATTTGTAGCAAAGTAAATCTTATAAGTCCACCGATTCAACCTCGCCTTCTCGGTGTCCTTGATCTTTACAACGCTACACTTTCTAGAGTGAAGTCTCCAGCGGCCTGACTATTGCACACAATGCCCCCGCGCTAAAGCAGACCTCCAAGGCTCTAGACGCTCCCTTTTGGTGTCCCTTTCAAGCGAGGGACCCGAAACCGCTCACAAACATGGCGTCGTCTTTCATAATCTCTTCGGAAGCTTGAACACCGAGTCCAAGCTTGTCTAGAGTACCAAACCAAGAGTAATAGGCAAAGATCACACCTGTCAAAGCCTCACAAGCTCTAGAAGTGTATGAATGCTCCTACTACTCTCCTACTAGCACCAAAATCTCTAATCATGTCTTGTGCTGTCTTCTTGGTGTCCCTTGGCCTCTCACAAGTCCAGCAATTCAAACCTCAGACACACTGGAAAACATCCCCCTCCACGGTTTAAATAGGCTTCAAGCCCTGAAACAACCATTAGAACGTGATGTCAAAAATTTGGCTGGTTTTGCCCATCACTGAACTGTCCTATGACTGCTCTCACTGGACTGTCGGGCACACCATCGGACTATCCGATGACTCCTTCTGTCAGCAGACCAGAAAAACACCCTCTCTAAAATCCATTCCATATGACACCGGACTGTCTGATGCATACCTTCTCCGGATTATCCGGTAACTCTCACTTTTTGACATCTAGAGACATATCTTTTGGACTTCGTCTTTTGGTTCATTGGACTGTCCGGTTATCAACCCACTGAACTGTCCAGTGACTTCTCTCCTCAACTCCAGAGAGCACCTCTGTCTGGACTGGTTTCTTCTGGCTCACTGGACTGTCCGGTGACTCATCTGCAACTGCCTTCATCTTTGAATTGACTTCAACTTGGCTTTCTCTTTCATCTTCAGTGCTTTCAGGGATAACTAAAAGCATTCATACTTAATACTTGTATGATTTAAGAACGAATGACTTGACCCCTCTTACTAGTATCGATGATCCTATGGACTTTCTAGCTGCTAGTCTTTAGCCTTGGTCCACCGAAGCCCAAAACTCCTCTTCTTGAGATCATCCTTATCATCCATCGAAGGAGCTCACCATGTTGTAGTAGAATTAGCGGGGTGGTACCTACAATCTCAACCGTTACTTATGGTGTTCATTCAATCACCAAAATCAATTCATACTTTTTAGGGGACTTCAAAAGTTACGAAGCTTATAGCGGGGACACCGGGGAGCAATACCGAAGACCTATCTAGTTGGCGTCCCTTGACAACTTAGATGATTTATTTTTTTACAGTTATCTTTAACAATGTAATAGCACGTATAATATGTCATAGTAATGTCACTTGTTGGAAGAGTTCTAAAATGTATAGTTACCAAGCCCAACAAGTCTACAGAACAGTGTTACAAATGTTTCCTTTTTGCGCGTGAAAGGCTTATAACTTTCCAATATAATATTATATTATTTAGGTAGGAATAAAAAATGATTTGTTATGCTTTTTCCTTCGAACCAAAAACATTATCTCACCACGATTTAATCAGTGGCAAACTCTAAAAAATTATAAACACCTTTTCTGTGATCTTGGAGCGTACACTGAATTATAGAATGATGCTTCTTTTTTCCCCGGTAAAAAATTCACTAGTATAAAAATGAGAAAATTCCTTTCTTGGCCCTAAACAAGTAATTACTTCTTCCATTGGCCGTTTTTGTTTTGAAATTTTCTATTCGGATAATATTTTATCTTTCATTCCTTCTTTGGCATTTCCGTTAGTTTAGGCCACTAACGGTATGAAGTTAGAGGTTAAATGACCATTTTACCCTTCCCATAAATGAACCACCACAATGTCAGCTTGAATTTGTTAAAAAGTTAACACTACCACGCTTTCATATTAAAATATAGTATATGTTAAAAAAATAAACAATGCTATGATTTCATTTTGAAAAATAGTGTACCTCATATTATCACAAATAGAAGTTGAACTTGTAGTGGTTCATTTTTTGAGAGGGGTAAAATAGTCATTTGACCCCTAACGGAAGGGAGAAGAAAGGAATGAAAGATGATATTTTGTCCAGATAGGGAAGCTCAAAATAAAAAGGGCCAAGGAAAGAAGCGGTGACTTTTTTAAGACTAAATATGGAATTCTCTCTATAAATAGGTTGAACTGGCTGAAGGATGGTGATGCCAACACATAATATTTTCAGCATCACGCGAGGTATAGAAATGAAAAAAAAATTATGGCTAAGCTTAAGGTGGACGATCGGATCATCACGGACCAGAAAGAAGAAGGAAGTAGTGTGGGAGTTTTATAATAACCTGTTGGGCACATAAGACAAAGAAATCTCACCTTGGCACTTCAATCCTTTTATCAGCTAGCTCTGGATATAGCAGGGCTGGACCAAATAATTTTAGAGGAGGAAGTTTGGTCAACTATCAAGGCTATACCTTTGAATAAGGCCCCAAATCCAGATGGTTTTACTGGGCGTTTCTATAAGGTAGCGTAGCAAGTGATCTAAGTGGATTTTGTGGCTTCTATTAGTAGACTTATGCAAGAAGATGTTAGCAGGATATATCTCCTCAACTCAGCCTATATCACTTTACTGCCAAAGACAGAGGATGCTATGCAGGTAAAAGATTTTCGCCCAATAAGTTTGATACACAGTTTTGCAAAAATTGTGCCCAAGTTATTGGTGAACTGACTTGCTGATAGTGCATCTGGGATCCCGTATGGATTTTGGGATGAATTGTGACAAGCAATAGAAGCATTTGATGACATTTTGTGAGTATATGTGCACGGATATGATTGAAAGGAATTCTATTGTCACCTAAAAAGAGAAAAGGGGAAAGACGGTTCCATGACTCCAAGCAAAGTAAGGCATCAAGCAACTCCTACACATGCTAGTTATGATATCAAAGCAATCAAACAAGACACACTAGCATGAGAGCCACCACGAGTGAACTAGGAGCAACCTATCAATACTACTTGCATGAATAAAAGAGCCGAAGGTAAACAACAAGTAGTAAAGAGAGAACGGAGGCTCAAGATAATTTTCCGAGGTCTCGAAAGGATGGCGTCTTCCTCTACTCCTCGTTGGACCACTCCCGTTAGAGTACTGGTCCCTCCCGCAGTTCCCGGAACGGTGCTATCTAAGACGCGCTTCACTCTCGGAGTGAAGTTACTAGTGATCTCGGCTGTAGTGAACAATGCCCACTCGGAAGAGCAAGCCTTCAAGGCTCGAGCGCTTGTAGAGAATAATCCTTGCCTGCCTAATTTTAGTGATTTACTTTCTTTAGTCTCTCTAGCTTTGTTTAGGTAACTTTCGATTGTGTGATCGGCCGGTTAGGAAGACTATTATCTGCTGCCTTGTAATCGTGTGTATAAGCTAAGGAATAGACCCCGAAGAGGTCACCAATTCAGCAGCAAACCAACAATACCGTGTGCCTCTGTGTTCGCGTGAGTTTCTTGTGCGTGTTGGTCGTGATCTCGCCGACAACGTGAGAGTTGTTTCTCTGGCGAGGTTCTAACAATTGGCATCGGAGCTAGGTTCGTCCAAGGTCTGAAGATGTTGGGGAAGAAGGCCGGCGACAGCACCTCGGCGGAGAGCGTCGTGATCCAACGGGTGATTCGTGAGGTGGGCAGCGGGAGTAGCTACCCCGTTCTCACCAAAACAAATTACTCTGATTGGGCGCTCCTGAGGAAGGTGAAGTTGAAGGCTAGAGCCCTCTGGAGCGTCATCGAGGATGGCGGAGCCGATGCGCAAGAGGAGATGATGGCGCTCGACGCCTTGTGCGGTGCGGTACCACCGGAGATGGTGCCGTCGATCGCCAAGAAGGAGACGGCCAAGGAGGCGTGGGACGCGATCGCGATCATGAGAGTCGGGGACGATCGCGTGAAGAAATCAACGGCGCAGCAGCTGCGCCGGAAGTTCGATCTCGCCACGTTCGACGACGGTGAGACCGTCGAGGACTACGCGCTGCGCCTAAAAGGCATGGCAGCGCACCTCGCCACGCTTGACGCGGAGGTGAAGGAAGCTGAAATCGTGGCGAAGATCCTGCGCAGTCTGCCGCCTCGCTTCAAGCAGATCGCAATCGCGATCAAGACGCTGCTCGACATCTCGACCATGTCGGTCGCCGATCTCACAGGGCGGCTGAAGGAGGCAGAGGAGGCGTTCGAGGAAGCGCCGACATCGCTTCAGCACGAAGGGAAGCTGTACCTCACGGAGGAGGAATGGGATGCGCGGCGGAAGAAGCGCGAGGCGGAGAACAACTCCGGCGGCTCGGGCAAAGCAGGACGCGGACGCGGACGTGGACGCGGACGCGGCAGCTCGTCTGGTGGGCCATCAAATTCAAACAAGACTACCGGCGACGAATGCCGGCGGTGCGGGAAGCTGGGCCACTGGGCTCGCGAGTGCCGCTCGAAGCCCAAAAGGGAGCAGGCCCACGTGACGCAGGATAAAGACGAGGCCTCGCTCCTGTTTGTGAAGTTGTCCCCAACTCTATCCACAACGCCGCCGGCGAAATCCCCAAGCGCATCGCCGGTTAGGTCGCTGACACCTTCCCCATCAGAGGAGATTCCACTCTCGCGGGCCGATGTGGTGCTGCAGGGAGTGCAGCAACAGCAGGACGGCGGCAGATTCGTGGCGGCATCCACAGAATCTGCTGTCCAGATCGAGATCCGGGAGGAGAAGGTGTTCGCCCACCTTGAGGATGAGAAGGAGCGCGATGCCGGGACCTGGGTCCTGGACTCCGGAGCGACGAACCACATGTCTAGGTCCCGGGTGGCATTCACGAAGCTCGACACGGCGGTGCTCGGCACCGTACGCTTCGGCGACGACTCGGTGGCACGGATCGAGGGCCGGGGGACCGTCGTGTTCGTCTGCAGGAACGGGGAGCTCCGGTCGCTCTCCGGGGTCTACTACATCCCCCGGCTGACGACCAACATCGTGAGCCTCGGGCAACTCGACAAGGTCGGCTACAAGATCGACATCCACTACGGCGTGATGACGATCAGGGAGCCCGGCGGTAGGCTTCTGGTGAAGGTGAAGCGCGAGGTGAACCAGCTGTATCTGCTCCACATCAAGCTCGCACAACCAACCTGTTTGGCGGTGCGTGGCCGCGGCGACGAGGTGGTGTGGCGTTGGCATGAGCGCTTTGGCCATATCAACATGGCGGCGCTGAGGAAGCTGGCGCGGGAGGAGCTGGTGCGCGGACTGCCGGAGATCGGGCAAGTCGACCAGCTATGCGAGGCGTGCCAGACCAGCAAGCAGAGTCGAACCTCGTTCCCGGTGCAGGCGGAGTACCGGGCGGAGCAGCGCCTAGAGCTGGTGCACGGTGATCTGTGCGGACCGATCACGCCGGCGACGCCCAGAGGTAACAAGTACTTCCTGTTGTTGGTCGACGATCTCAGCAGATACATGTGGGTAGCCGCGATTCCTTCAAAGGATCGTGCTGCGGCTGCCATCAAGGAGATACAGGCCCAGGCGGAACGTGAGTCTGGTTTCAAGCTGAAGGTTTTTCGACGGATCGTGGAGGAGAGTTCTCTGCAGCAGAGTTCACAGAGTACTGCATTGCCGAAGGTGTGCGACGGCAGTACACGGCGCCTTACAGTCCGCAGCAAAATGGAGTCGTTGAGCGTCGGAACGGCACCGTGGTGTCAACGACGAGAAGCATGCTCAAAGCGAAGGGACTTCCCGGCTGGTTTTGGGGTGAGGCGGTGGTGGCTGCTGTGTACATTCTGAATCGGTGCCCGATGAAGAGCGTGGACGCCATGACGCCATTCGAAGCATGGTACGGGAAGAAGCCAGCGGTACATCACCTGAGGACGTTCGGCTGTATCGTCTATGTCCGGAACACAACACCACATCTGAAGAAGCTTGATGACCGCGGCCGCAAGATGATCTTAGTCGGCTACGAGCGGGGCTCCAAGGCGTACCGTGCATATGATCCAGTCACGAAGCGCGTCCATGTGACGCGCGACGTGGTGTTTGACGAGCAAGCCCAGTGGGACTGGGGCACAGGCGGCGACGACAGCAAGCCGAGTGGTGGCAACGACGCGTTCACGGTGGAGTACACCACTGTTGGACACACCGCGCCAGACGGCGGTCGAGGCGCCTGCAGGAGGAACGCCGGGAGAGCAGCGACCGCATCTTGGCATGGCTGGTGGCGAGGAGGAGCCCAATTCGCCAAGCAGCGTCGACGACGACAACCTCGATGCCGACCACGACGAAGATGCACCTCTCCGGTACCGCAGCATCAACGACATCGTCCGGCAGGCTGGCTTCGCACCACGCGCGCTCATTGCAGAGGAGCTGCACGCGGTGAGCGCTGATGAGCCGGCC
>BCLF01000074.1:211871-259910 GCA_001602275.1 Zoysia japonica | reverse complement strand
AAGCGAATTCTTCGGTACATAGCAGGGACAAGCAACTGGGGGCTCTGGTACGGCAA
The DNA here is from genome assembly GCA_001602275.1 of Zoysia japonica. NCBI lineage: Eukaryota > Viridiplantae > Streptophyta > Magnoliopsida > Poales > Poaceae > Zoysia > Zoysia japonica. The sequence goes on along the minus strand of BCLF01000074.1, from coordinate 259,854 downwards.
GAAGGAGGAAGATCAGATGCTGCTAACAGGTTTCAGCGATGCTGATTATGCAGGAGATGTTGATGCTAGAAAAAGCACAACCGGGATAATCTTTTTCCTGGCCAATAGCCCTGTCAGTTGGCAGTCAATGAAACAGAGAGTAGTGGCCCAATCTAGCTGCGAGGCAGAGTATATCGCAGCTGCGAATGCCGCTTGTCAAGCATTGTGGCTCAGTCGGGTGTTAGCTGAAGTGCAGGGAACAACACCGAGTGTGCCAATGCTGAGGGTGGACAATAAGTCCGCAATTGCTTTGATCAAAAACCCAGTACTCCACGGACAGAGCAAACATATAGAAGTCAAATACCATCTTGTCCGGGAGTCTGCTGAAAATGGTCTGATCAATGTCGAGTTCATCAGGAGCGAAGAACAACTAAGCGACATTCTTACGAAGCTGCTTGGTAAGACCAAGTTCCATGAGCTGAGATCAAAGATCGGCCTGATCAATGATGAGCATGCCAAGGCTTAGGAGGAGATTGTAGAGAATAATCCTTGCCTGCCTAATTTTAGTGATTTACTTTCTTTAGTCTCTCTAGCTTTGTTTAGGTAACTTTCGATTGTGTGATCGGCCGGTTAGGAAGACTATTATCTGCTGCCTTGTAATCGTGTATATAAGCTAAGGAATAGACCCCGAAGAGGTCACCAATTCAGCAGCAAACCAACAATACCGTGTGCCTCTGTGTTCGCGTGAGTTTCTTGTGCGTGTTGGTCGTGATCTCGCCGACAACGTGAGAGTTGTTTCTCTGGCGAGGTTCTAACAGCGCTCTTGGTGTCCCTTTCAAGCGGAGGACCCAAATCCGCTCACAAACTTGTGACGTCTTTCACAAATGCCACGGAAGCTCAATCACCGACTCCTAACCGGTCTAGGCAGCTATAAACCAAGAGTAACAAGCCTTATCACTCCTCTTTAGCCTCACAAGCTCTAAGAATGCGTGGATTCTCTAGTTACTCTCCCTTTAGCACTAAATATCTTTCAATCTTCTACTTGTGCTCTCCTTGGTGGCCCTTGGCTCTGACAAGATGTTTCCTCAATTCTTGTAGCCGTTGGACATCTTCTCTTGGGCTGGCACATGGGCTATATATAGGCTACCAACTCCATAATAGCCATTTATAGCCGTTGTCAAAAAGCTTTCGGCTTTTTCCAATCACTGGACTGTCCGGTGACTCTGACCACTGGACTATCCAGGGATCATCTTCGTCTTGTGACTCTGACCACTAGACTATCCGGGGATCATCTTCGTCTTGGGCTCCAAGAACATCCTCTCTGGACTTCATCTTCTTCTAGTCACCAGACTGTCTAGTGACCAACTTCTTCTATGATCCAGTCGCTTGCAACCATCTCTAGAACCTGCAGCCTTCATGGTCACCGAACTGTTCAGTGACCATTTTATCGACTGAAACAGTTGATTTTGCCTTCTCTAGAAAAGCTGAAACTTATAGTCACAAGACTGTTCGGTGATATTACAGGACTATCCAGTGATCTATTTTGAAGCTGAAACTTGGATTCTTCACTTTCATCTTGTTTCCAACTTCCTTCTCTTGCTTCCTCATCTTGTCCTTTGCCACCTTAGTGCCATTGGGGACTCCTAGAGCATCCAAACACCCTAACACTCATGTGACCAAAGAGGAATGACTCAACCTCTCTTAATAGTATCGGTTTCTCTTATGGACTCAAAGCCTGTATCTAAGCCACACTTGGCTATAGCTCATCCTTAGTCTTGATCCACCTTCAATAGTGACGCTCTATCAAGAGTCCAAACACCATATGAGTCGTCGATCATCCTCGAGGAAGCCAACTCGTAGATTCTTGAGATAAGCATATGTGGATCCTACATCCAATAAGATAGTTCATGGTTGTCACTTAATCACCAAAACATTCATACCTTTGGGGTTTTCAATACTTCAAAGGTCATGAAGCTTACAGTTTTAAGTAGTAACTTTTTAGGTCATTACCTATTCACCCCCTCTAGGAAACTTTCACTTACACCAAAGCTTTCAACTATAATATCCTCAAATCAAAGTGATTTTTATCAAAGGTCGTTGCACTCATGATAACTTCTTCTTTGTCAAAGTGCTTTTACCAAAGGTCGTTGATTCTTCACCAACATTGCCTGTGGCAAGGAACCCTTTATCTCCCATGCTTTTCATAATTGTCATGAATGTCTTGAATTCCCTCATTAAGCGAGCTAGTGATCAAGGTCTGCTTCAACCATTGTTGAGGCGTGAGGAAATGGACAATGGGTCTATTTATATGCAGACGATGTAGTACTCTTTCTTCAACCACGGGTGGAGGAATTTGATTTGGTCAAGGAAGTTCTAATGGTGTATGGGTAAGCTTCAGGGTTAGTTACAAATATAAGGAAATGTTTGGTCACTCTAATTCACTGTAATGAGCAGGGCATTGCAACGATTCAAGCTTCGATGCCATTCATTATAGTGGATATTCCTTGTAAGTATCTTGGGTTAACTCTGTTAGTCAAGAAACTCTCTAAGAGTGGTTTCTATAATTTGATTGATAGGGTTGATAGCCACTTACCTGTATGGAAGACAGCAATGATGCATCCAGCAGGAAGAGCAACTTTGGTCAAGGCAGTTCTGACAGCTATACCTCTCTATCACTTCATTGTGTTGCAATGTCTGAAGTGGGTGATAAAAGCAATTGATAAGATCACTGCTTGGTTGGCAGTGGCCGTGTGTGTAGACCCTTGATTTAGGAGGGCTTGGAATACTTACTCTGCAAGTTCTTGGTTAGGCTTTACAAATGGGGTGGTTGTGGTTGAAAATGACCCAACTGGATCAGCCATGTGCAGATTTGGAAGTGCAGGTGCATCCTAATGTCCAGGCTATGTTTTCCATCTCCGTGACTTCTTTTGTTGGTGATGGTGAGGGAACTTTATTTTTTATCGATCATTAGTTGCATGGACAATCTATAAAAGATCTAGCTCTAGCTGTTCGTTTATTTGTTCCCAAACATGTTCTCTTATGACGAACGGTGCATGAAGCCTTGACACAACTCTTGTGGGTCACTTATATTAGGGGAGGAATGCCTTCTCCAGCGTTTTATAAGTATTTCCTGATCTCGGACATCCTTGAGGGTGTTTAGCTCTAACCTGGAGTTCATGACCAGCACAAATGGACACCCTCAGTTTCTGGTACTTAGTCATTAAAGTCAGCATATGATCTTTTTTTTTGTTGGTGCCGTGAAATTTGAGCCAGCAAAACCGGTGTGGAAGACTTGGGCACAACCTAGATGCAAGTTCTTTCTTTGTTTGGTGTCTCTTAATCACTGTTGGACAGCGTATAGGTTGGCAAGACAAGGTTTGGATCATCAGCAATGCCCGCTATGTGATCAAGTGGAGGAGAAATACATCATATTTTGACTTGTTGTGTGTTTGCTAGGGCATGTGTGGTGCAAAATTCTGACTTCGGTTGGATTACCACATCTCAGACTGGTACCTAGTGATCTAGTGTTTCAGGAGTGGTGGTGTCGATCCTTGCTATGGCTGCCTAAACAGTAGCATAATGATTTTAATTCCCTAGTGATTCTTGTGGCATGGTGGCTATGGAAGGACCGCAATGCGTGTGCCTTGGAGGGGGCCTCTCCAAATATTCCTAAAATCCTTCAAGAGATTAAGGATGAGGCAGGCTATGGTGTCTAGCTGGCACTATGGAGCTAATTAGTTTTTGGCCCTGAGATGTCTTGTGGTCGAGTGGTCAAGTGTCTGTTTCAAGGGTGCTGTTGTGTTTCTGCTGTACTAGTCGATTTTGGATCTTTTCTACTTAATATAATGATGCACAGTCTCTTGGGCGTTCAAGAAAAAAAATCGTGTCATCTTTCTTTTATGAATGAAAGTTGGCTAGAGGATGGTGAATAGGCAATGACCTGAAATTCGAGTCTTAAAAACAAATTGATCAGTAAAAACAAAGTGCGGACTAGTCAGGTCAGTCAGACTTGTCCGGTCGCGGACAAGTTCGGTCCTTGCGGATAAGTCCGCTAATCGCAGCTGAAATAGATCAAAGACAAAACCAAAAGAGACAGGAGACACAACGACTTTTGACCAAAATTCAGCTCCACACAGAAACCTACATCTCCGTTGAGGAGTCCACAAAGGACCAGGTTTCACTCAACACTAAACCTCTCTAAGTGACCACAAAGATCAACTTGATTTTCACTAGATTAATGAGGGGTAATAAAAAACCTCCAGAATCTCACAACAACGATTTGATGGATTTCGGGCGACACCTAACCATCTAAGAGACGAATCTTCAAGAGTAATAAGTCCTGCAAGACCTGCAATGAAAAGATCAAGTGCTCAAATCGAATCAAGAGTGAAAGGACTCACGATCCCGTCTTCCTTCAATCAAAACCCTAAGGGATTCAATGAAGAATGAGAGAAGGAGAAGAGGTGGATCTCTAAGGGTCTCAGGGCATGATTTGAAAAGATGTGCAAGCTTTTGGTAACCCTAAAACGTGGAGAGAAGGAGGATTATATATATCAATCAAGGATGACCTTTCAAAAATGTCAGGAGCAGACTAGTACAGAAGTTCGGGCAAGTTCGGACATCGGGCTCAACAGTCATATGGTCATCTTCTCTGATGTCCACAGAGAGCACGAACAAGTCTGCTAGTGGTCTAGTCCGATCGAGCGGACAAGTCCGGTCAGGCTGCGGTGTAACCATTCTGGAGTGCGCGCGCCCAGCGGACAAATCCGCTGGTGGACAAGTCCGGAGGTCTAGACAAGTCCGAAGAGTAATGTGATGCTCCTTCTCTGGAGTCTGCAAGCCTTGACGGATAAGTCCGGGCCTAGACTAGTCCGGCTCTGCCGAAGGGAACAACTCTCAAGAGTCTGCAGCTTGGCCCGGACAAGTCTGACCACCCGGATAAGTCCGGGGTGAGCTACGTGCTCCCTCTCTGGAGTCTGGCCACTGGGTGGACAAGTCCGTTTCCGAACAAGTCCGGAGCCAGTAACCAAGACACGAAGATTAAGATTGAGATTGAGTGGGAAATGTTAGAGCACTTGATAGTACGGTGGTCCTATGACTCAAGAAATATAAAAGCTAGAAACATTTCTCTAGGGTCAATAAAGTTCCATGAACAAAGTTCCTGCACACATACTCACAAAATACCATTAAATGCTTCCATTGTTTGTCAGAATTCATCTCAAAATTCACAAGAAATCCTAGACGCACTTTCAATCTCCCCCTTTTTGGGTGAATTGATGATAACCAATAAGAAGCTACTACAAAGATAATCAAGGGTTACAAGTTAAAGCACATATAAGCTCCCTCTAAATCCATGCACAACAACACATACTAAGATAATGATAGAAGCTTATACGAGTTTCAACTTGTAACCAATAGCAATATGCAATGAGATAGATAAAGCATATAAGCATCAAATCATCACATAAGCAAATGTCATGGAGTACGAAATATTACAAACCAAGTTTTAAAAACCACACAAGTCCAAATAATTCACACCAAAGATACATAAAGGATGAGAAGATAGATAGGAGCTTCTCTATTTCTCTCCTTTGGCATCAAGACACCAATGTTAGCTTCATGACCATTGAAGCCCCTCAAAGGTGTGAATGATTTTGGTGATTGAATGAGAACCATGAACTAACTCATTGGATGCAGGTTTATCATCACTATTCTACACTTCTACGAGTTGGTTTTTTCAAGGTTGTTCAAGGCCCGACGTGTTTTCAAGGAGGGAGCTGGTCTAAGGCTAAGAATGATCTAGAGCCATGTGTGGCTTAGTATTTAGGCCTTGAGTCTATAGGAAACACTGGTACTATTAAGAGGGTTCGGATCACTCAACTCGGTTTTAGAAGAATTAGAGTGTGTGGATGCTCTAGGTTCTCCGAGGCACTTGAGTGATCATTGAAAGCTTGAAGATGTCAAGAGTTGTGGCCGGAAGCTTGAAGAGCTTGAGGAAGTAAAGCTCCAGCAGTCGAAGAGATCATCGGATAGTCCGTCGGTGTCACCGGACAGTTCGGTGAGGGTCGTAGACAAGAGTCCAAAGAAGATATTTTCTGAAGGCAGTGAAGCTAGTCACCGAACAGTCCGACGGTAGTTACTGACAGTCCGGTGAGCGCAGCAGCTCAAAGTCTAGAGAGAGGTGCTCTCTAGAGTCATCAGAAAGAAGTCACCGTTCTGTGCATCGGTCAAAGACCGGACAGTCCGGTGAGCCCCGGAGGAGGTGTCCAGAAGAGGTGTCTCTGGAAGTCCAAAAGAGAAGGTCACCGAACAGTCCGGTGATGGTATGAACCGAACAGTCCGGTATCACATGGAATGGATTCTAGAGAGGATATTTTCTGCTAGTTGGAGACCAGGAGTCACCGGAGAATCTGATGGTCCCAGTCACTAGGCAGTCCGATGGTCCCAGTCACTGGACAGTTCGGTGACTGCAAAAAGTAGACAGCTTTTTGGCAACAGCTCTTAACGGTGGTTTCAGGGCTTGGGACCTATTTAAGCCGTTGGGAGAGCTGTTGCGGTGATTGCTCGCGGTCAGAACAGTTGGAGATCATTTGTTGTGAGCTAGGGTTCATCAAGGGAGCACAAGAGAGCATCTAATAATATCTTGAGAGCTTGTGAAGAGTAGCAAAGGGCATCCATGCATTCTTAGAGTTTGTGAGGCTGAGAGGAGTGTTTTTGGCTTGTTACTCATGGTCTATGGCAGCCTAGACCAGTTAGGCGTCGTTACCCAAGCTTTCGAGGAGATTGTGGAAGTCGACATCAAGTTTGTACGCGGTCCTCAGCTTGAAAGGGACACTACGAGTGAGCGCCTGAGCCTTGGAGGCTTGCTCTAGCACTTGAGTATTGTTTGCTACAGTTGGGGCGTCGGTGTCTTCACTCTAGGAGTGAAATGTACCGTTGTGAGCATCGTTTCAAGAATGATGGGAGGAACCAAGACTCCGACGAGAGTGATTTAACGAGGATTAGGGGAAGGCACGATTCTTTCGAGACCTAGGGAAAAATCGCTGAGCATCTCTATCACCCTTCTCTTTACGTACCCGTATTTACTTTCTTGCGAGTAGTGTGATAGGTTGTTTAGTTGTCTCTTTTGGTGGCTCTTGTGCTGGATTGCTTACTAGCTTGACAAGTTGTTTTTTAGCTTGTTTTTACTCTTCTCTAGACCATACTTGCTAGGAGTTGTTTGGTAGTTTTGCTAGAAACTAGGAAGAAAAAGATTTTGGTCCAGTTGTGGTGCCCAATTCAACCCCTTTCTCGATCACTTCATCCTTTCTAGTGGTATCAGAGCTTAGTGATCATTTTTTGGCTTAACCACCTTTGAGAAGTGATCAGGAGTGATGGAGACAAGTTCTTCATCGGGGTCCGCTAGTGGCTCATGGAAGAATTGCTTGCTAAGCTACCTATATGCCACAAAACCGAAGAATTCGAGTGCTAACATGAACAACTCTTCAAAATCTTCATCTAGCAACTCTTTAAGTGCTATCATTAATGAAAATTTTACTTATCTTGAGCTCATAGATGTGTACACACACTTTGGAACTCTTGACGGTGAACCTATAGGTGCTACCATGCTATGATTGCGTGATCATGTTGAAAAGATCAACTTCTTTGAAGGAGCACTTAATATCTCTCATGATGAATCCATCATGAAGCTTCATCTAAGAAGGAGAATCTAAATGCTTCCACCTGAAGCAAGAACATTGGAGTACATGCTCATCATACTCTTGAGCCCACGGTTTGCATAGACTCTACTTCTACTAGCTCTCATTTACTTCTTGATGATTATGCTATTGCTAGTAGTTTGCTAGAGGACTCGTATGCAGTTCTATGTGATGAGTATGATAATATCATGTCTTACATAATGAAGCTCCAAAAGACTTGTGCACTCGCATTGATAAACTTGTAGGTTGGATCAATTCAATTCTTACGAGATGCGTCATATCACTATGGATGAAGCAAACAAGAAGAAAGTTGACACATGGAAGGATCATCTCAAGCGCTCCGAGGAACAAAATTAATCTCAAGAAGTTGCACTTATTGTTGAGGTTATTACATGTGAATCTAGCAATATTTTAGATACTTAACATCTCTTGTCTCATGGCTTCTAGCAAGGTGACTTATAAGAATGGTGGCAAACATTGGGTTCTTGATAGCGGTTACACTCAACACATGACCGGCAATCATAAGATGTTTACAACCATCAAGGAAGATGAGGATAAAGATAAAGTGACTTTTGGAGACAATTCCAAAGGAAGAATCAAGGGCTTAGGCAAAGTCGCTATATCTAATGACTTGACAATCTCTAATGTCATGCTAGTGGAATCATTGAGCTTCAACCTTCTCTCGGTTGCTCAATTGTGTGATCTTGGTTTCACATGCTTCTTCAATGATAAGGGTGTTGAATTGATCAACAAATCTTTGGGCCTCACATTCAATGGTTTTCGACACAACAATCTCTATATTGTGGATTTCTCTTCAAGTGAAGTTGCACCACAAACTTGTCTCATTGCTAAGTTCTCCAAAGGATGGTTATCGAATAGGAGGCTTGCTCATATTGGAATGGGTCAATTGAAGGTCACCAAGAAGGGCTTAGTTCTCAGAATTCAAGATGTCACTTTTGAGAAAGACAAGTTGTGTAGTGAATGTCAAGCGAGAAAGCAAGTTGCAACTCTTTATCCTTGCAAGACCATAATGTCTACTTCAAGACCTCTAGAGCTACTCCATATTGATCTTTTTGGACCAACAACTTACAAGAGTCTTGAGAGTAATCTCTATTGTATGGTGATTGTTGATGACTTCTCTCGGTATACATAGACCATCTTTCTAGAAGACAAAGCTCAAGCCATCACCAATTTCAAGAAATTTGCTAAGAGAGCTCAAAATGAATTTGAAGCTAAGATCAAGAAGATTAGAAGTGATAATGGGACGGAGTTCAAGAACTCTATCATTGAGGAGTATTGTGATGATCTTGGCATCAAGTATGAGTTCTCGGCTACCTATACCCCGGAGCAAAATGGTGTAGTAGAGAGGAAGAATCGAACTCTCATCACACTTGCTAGGGCTATGTTGGATGAATAAGGAACTTCGAAGAGGTTTTGGGTTGAAGCCATCAACACGGTATGCTATACTTCAAACCGTGTTTATCTACATCCCCCTTGAAGAAGACCCCTTACGAGCTATTGGTGGGAAGGAAACCAAATGTAGGCTATTTCCAGGTCTTTGGATGTAAATGCTACATCTTCAAGAAGAGGAAGTGGCTTGGTAAGTTTGAGAAGAGGACCGACACTGGATTTCTCGTCGGGTATTCCAGTAACTGTAAAGCTTATCGTGTAATGCAACTACCGAATTTGTTGAGTAATCATGTGATGTGCAATTTGATGAAACTAATAGTTCTCAAGAGAACAAAGAATCTTATAGTTGTGATGTAGATAATGATGAACCCTTGGAGGAGGCAATGCGGAAGATGCCCGTAGGAGAAGTTCTACCAAGAGAAGATAACTCCTCTACTCGGCCTCCGAAAGACTCCTCCACAACTCTACATGAAAACACTACATCAACAACACAAGTAGGAGAGTCATCAAGTGTTCAAGCACCAAGAGAGCCACCTCAAGTGCCTTCTAACCCAAGATATCAAGGATCATCTACATCAAGTGGTACACCACCATGTCCGACAATGAAATTGAAGAAGATTGCAGCTCTTCACCGCGACTACAAGACACGTCATCTCCAAGGAGCAAGCCATACAAGATGCACAAGATGTTTCTCCACCGCAAGCACCACATCAAGAGGCTCCAAAGAGGCACAAACCCATTCTTTGAGGTCACGGAAGAGACTTGATTATTGGGAGTCCCTCTCAAGGGTTAAAGACTAGGAGAAATCAATATAAGTCAAATTACACTAATTATACTAATGATGATGATGCGTCTAACATTGCTGGTGAGAATTTCTCTTTTGTGTCTTTGATAGAGCCCAAGAACATCGATGAGGCGGTGGAAGATCACAAATGGATGTTGGCTATGCAAGAGGAGCTCAACAACTTCGAGCGGAATCAAGTGTAGGAATTGGTGAAGAGGCTGAAGGGAAAGAACATCATTGGTGCCAAATGGGTGTTCAAGAACAAACAAGATGAGAACGAAAATGTCGTGAGGAACAAAGCGAGACTTGTCGCCAAGGGTTATTCTCAAGTTGAGGGGGGGACTTCGGCGAGACATTTGCCCCCGTGGCTCGACTTGAGTCTATTTGAACCTTGCTCGCTAATGCTTTACATTTTAACTTCAAATTATATCAAATGGATGTGAAAAATGCTTTCCTTAACGGGTATATTCCGGCTTCAAGGATTTAAGCATCTTGATCACGTCTTCATGTTGAAGAAGGCATTGTATGGACTCAAGCAAGCACCAAAGGCATGGTATGAGTGGCTAAAAGATTTCCTCACCGACAAGGGTTTCAAGATAGGGAGTATTGATAACACTCTCTTTACTAAACATGTTGATGGTGATCTCTTTATTTGCCAAATATATGTGGATGATATTATTTTTGGTTCCACTAATGAAGCTTATAATGCTGAATTTTGTGATCTAATGGCCAAAGAATTTGAGATGTCTATGATAGGGGAACTACATTTGTTCCTTGGATTTCAAGTCAAGCAAATGAAAAATGGGACATTCATCTACCAAGAGAAGTACACAAGAGATCACCTCAAGCGCTTCGGAATGGAGGATTTAAAGCCAAAGACTCCAATGGCCACAAATGGTATTCTTGGCCTGGATGAGAGTGGTAAATCAGTTGACAAAAAGCTTTATCGATCTATGATTGATTCTCTATTATATCTTACCGCTTCTCGCCTAGATATTATGTTTAATGTATGCTTATGTGTTTGTTATCAAGCATTAAGTGCTGTCAAAAGTGATGTGTACGTGGTTCCCGATTTTCCGTCAGGTCGTGATAACTCTCGATTTGGCGGAGATGCGACACATAATTGATACGGTCTCAAATCAACACGATTTGAACCCTGCAATCGCAACACCATTTCTCCTCTGGTTATCAACCGTGCGCACACGATTGACCTCGCCAAGAAGGCTAATCTCTGCCTATGAATCGAAGAACACAAGCAAGAACAAGGAAGAACGCAACTCAAATGCGAAATCTGAATTAAATCTCAAAGTTAGATAACCAACAAGCCGTCAAACAGCGAAACTGTTTCATAACAGAGGAAAACTAATCAAAACCTATCTCTAATGAAGGCGGCTACTGAATTTATAGAGTTTAGGTCGACCTTAGGGGCAAACCCTAAAACTAATGGGCCTAGAAAAGATACAAGGCCCAAGGCCAAAAAATAGTGTCTCATCACTCGGACAGTTTTTGGATGTCATCTTGTTTCAATGATTTCTGCTGATTTCTTTCGAATTTGCAGATAAGACTGGTGCCTTTGGAAAGGTTATCTTATTAGCTTTCTAACCATATCTAGAACGTCCAAAACAGAGCTCGTATGAGACCGGGGCATCCGTTTTAGTGCAGGCTGCTCTAGGAGCCTGAGTCAGACTCGAACCCGAGTTGTTTGGGTCTCCTCTGAGGTCGAACGTGCAGTTCTGATGTTGAGCATCTCCAAGTCCTTCTTCATGCTTTGTTTGACTCTCTCCAATATTTTTAATCATAATAAAGTTATTAGGTAGCAATCTATTCTCAAAGAATGGAAGACGTGTGTTTTGGAACGAGCTCGCCTCTAATCTCAACTGTCGTGGGTGAGTTTCATCAATACTACTTTGAGGACTCTTATGTATATCTAAAGGAGTGATGTCCTCATCAAAAAGGATTCTTATGTAACTCAAATATACACCAACTATGGGCCTTTGGTATCCCAAAGATAGAGGCTTTGATCTTGTTGGCTACTCCGATTCGGATTTCGCTGGTTGCAAAGTGAGTAGAAAGAGCACCTTCGGTGGATGTCAATTCCTTAGGAGATCATTGGTTGCGTGGAGCTCTAAGAAGCAAAATGGCATGGCTCTCTCAATGGCCGAAGCGGAACATATGGCAGCCGGTGATTGTTGTGCTCAACTTCTCTATATGAAGCAAACTCTCATGGACTATGAATTGGTATACAATCAAATTCCTCTCTATTGTTATAATCAGAGTGCTATCAATATGGCACTTCATAAGGGTGATCATGGACATGCTAAACATATTGAGGTCAAGCATCACTTCATAAGAGATCATGTTGCCAAGAATGACATTGAGCTTATAAGCGTGAGGACAAATGATCAATTGGCCGACATATTCACGAAGCCCCTGATGAGAAGAATTTCAACAGGCTAAGAGGAGAGCTCAACATTCTTAATCTTTCGAACTTCACTTGAGTAACCTCCAAAGCATAGCATTTTTTTTGTATATACTTGTTTGCTTGTTTTTGCCTTATTTTTGTTGTTCTTCTGGTTTTGTAGGACCGTCATCTAACCCTTTCAAGATAGCAATGATCATAGAGAGCTTGGGAAGAATGTTCACGGGGTGCCCAAGGCTAGGAGATGAAGGTCATTGTGAGTAAGCTTGCGACGGGTTTCAAATATGATGAGGATATTTTTTTTTCTAGTCCTTCTTCATCATGTGCATGTTTCTTTTACTCTTGTTTTGTATTCATGTACATTTTATGCATTGCATCTAGTGTCTTGACGTCAAGCACGAGTCTAGGGTAAGTTACTCATAAATGTTTTAAGTTGATTGCTCCCAGACTCCTTCATAGCAAATTGGGAGCTTTATGCCATTGAATCACGATCTTTCGAGCTCTAAGGTTAAATCTACTTACGCGGCGTAAAGACTATGATTTATACATTCCCATATGCATCACTAACCCCCTCTTGATGAGAGAAGAAGTTTCTTGGATGACCATTTTGTAGGAAATATATTAACTTGAGGGGGGAGAAGGAGCTATCAGTCAAGAAGACGATCAAGACATAAGGAGTTGATGAGCAAGAAAAGAATCAAAGAAGAAAAGATCCGGTAATGTTTCATATCTCATCATAATTATTAATTCTATTGTATTCTCCTTCTTTGTGGTTTCTCTTTTTGGTTGATAGATGACAAAGGGGGAGAGAAATGGAGATGATCAAATGAAGATAAGAGAAATGGAGAAGATAAAATGAAGATAAGTGAAGATGATCGAGTATGCTCAAGGAAGAAGATGATGATCAATGAAGGACATGAAGATTGGGGAGAGAAATGGAGAAGAAATGAAGATGATGATTTCTGATAAGAAGTAGTCAAGAAGAATCAAAGGGAGTTATCTTTTCTATTCCTCTAAATCTGTTGATTACTACCCGTTTTGCCCTCTACTCGTCTTGTGGTTATTCTCTCTTTATAGGAGACAGGTAGAGGGAACCAAAGATGTGAAGATGATTGAAGTCACACTCAAGAAAACCAATCGAATCAAGAAATATGAAGTAAGCAACGCACTTATCAAGGGGGAACTCCGAAGCAAATGTAGGAAACCTCGTGCATATTTGTGGACTTCTTGGCAACAGATGGTATGACAACTTGCGCCTATTCTTTTCTTTAAGATTGTCTCATGCTTACATTCCTATCTTTTGTATCATCTCTATCATTTGCATCATGATTGTCATCAATAACTAAAAAGGAGGAGATTGTTTGCTTCATGACCATTGAAGCCCCTCAAAGGTATGAATGATTTTGATGATTGAATGAGAACCATGAACTAACTCGTTGGATGCAGGTTTATCTTCACTATTCTACACTTCTACAAGTTAGTTTCTTCAAGGTTGTTTAAGTCCCCGACGTGTTTCCAAGGAAGAAGCTGGTCCAAGGCTAAGGATGATCTAGAGCCATGTGTCGCTTAGTATTTAGGTCTTGAGTCTATAGGAAACACCGGTACTATTAAGAGGGGTTGAGTCACTTGTCTCGGTTTTAGAAGAATTAGGGTGTGTGGATGCTCTAGGTTCTCCGAGGCACTTGAGTGATCAGTGGAAGCTTGAAGATGTCAAGAGTTGCGGCCGAAAGCTTGAAGATCTTGAGAAAGTCAAGTTTCAGTAGTCGAAGAGGTCACTGGACAGTCTGTCGGTGTCACCGAACAGTTCGGTGAGGGTCGCAGCCAAGAGTCAGGAGAAGATGTTTTCTGCAGGCAGTGAAGCTGGAGTCACCGGACAGTCCGACAGGAGTCACCGGACAGTCCGTTGAGTGTAGGAGCTCGAAGTACAGAGAGAGGTGCTCTCTGGAGTTATCAGGAAGAAGTCAACGGACAGTCCGATGAGCCTCGGAGGAGATGTTTAGAAGAGGTGTCTCTGGAAGTTCAAAAGAGAAGGCCGCCAGACAATCTGATGATGGTACAAATCAGATAGTCCAGTGTCACATGTAATGGATTCTAGAGAGAATGTTTTCTGCCAGTTGGAGACCAGGAGTCACCGGACAGTCCAGTGGTCCCACTCACCGGCCAGTCCGGTGAATGCAAAAAACAGACAGCTTTTTGACAATGAATCTTAACGGTTGTTTCGGGGCTTGGAGCCTATTTAAACTGTTGGGGGAGCTGTTGTGTGCTAGCTCATAGTCAGAACAAATGGAGATCATTTGTTGTGAGCCAAGGTTCATTAAGGGAGCACAAGAGATCATCTAGTGAGATTTTGAGTGCTTGTGAAGAGTAGCAAAGAGCATCTACGCATTCTTATAGCTTGTGAGGCTGAGAGGAGTGTCTTTGGCATGTTCCTCTTTGTCTATGGCAGCCTAGGCCGGTTAGGCCTTGTTGTCTGAGCTTTCGAGGAGATTATGAAAGTCGACATCAAGTTTGTATGCAGTTTCAGGTCCTCCGCTTGAAAGGGACACCAAGAGTGAGCGCCTGAGCCTTGGAGGCTTGTTCTAGCGCTTAGGTATTGTTTGCTACAATCAAGGTGCCGGTTTCTTCACTCCGAGAGTGAAGCGTACCTTTATGAGCATCGTTCCGAGAACGACGGGAGTGGTTCAACGAGGAATAGGGGATGGCGCCATCCTTTTGAGACCTCAAGAAAAATTGCTGAGCATCTCTATCACCCTTCTTTTTACTTACCATATTTACTTTCTTGTGAGTAGTGTGATAGGTTGTTTAGTTGCCTCTCTTGGTGGCTCTTATGCCGGATTACTTACTAGCTTGATAGGTTGTCTTCTAGTTTGTTTTTACTCTTCTCTAGACCATACTTGCTAGGAGTTGTTTGCTAGTTTTGCTAGAAACTAGGAAGAAAAAGATTTTGGTCTAGTAGTGTAAGTGTCCGATTCAACCCCCCTTCTCGATCACTTGATCCTTTAAATCAAAAAGGAAAGAAAAGAGAGAGAATAGCAGCTAGTCCTTGGCATCATCATCATTCGCTGTCTCCTCAGAGTTCTCATTTGGCTACTGTCCAAAATATGCAAGCTCCTCATGAGTAAGATCTGCAAACAGATCATAAGTTGGAGGAGCTTTTTCTTCAATGTCTGAGCTATCCAGTGCACGAGGTATCCCCTGCTGGCGTTGCCATTCTTTAGTACCTCTAGTGTTCTTCTTTCGAGACACCCTTTTCTTGTGAGCACGAGCATCAATGTTGTGACAGATCTTGAAGAAAACCTTAAGAATCTTGAACAGATCCCTTCTACCACGCGAGGATGATGGAGGTGAAGTGGCAGGAGCCCTCCTAGTGGCTGAACGAGTAGAAGGTGGAGCTCGTGTAACGGCAGCCGGTACTTGAGGTTGAAGTTTCTTTTTTGACTCCTCCTTCTCAAACACTTTGTCGGTAACCTTCTTAATCATGCACATAATATAGGGGCATAAACGCACGCCCTATTTGGCTTTTGTGCAATATCAGGAATCTTCGAGAACATGAAGTCAAAAGTGTTAAACTTCTCTTGCTTTGACAACCACTTGAGTAGGTTCCTTCCATGACCATGAAGATTGGATGCATCGTCTTCTTCAGGAGCCAAAGTCTTCCTAAGAATGTGATGCATTACCTTATAGAAGGGAAGGAACCCAGTAGTGTTTGATGGAGATAAGTGAGAAAAGGGGTCATATATGAAGTCCATTGCATTTACATCAAGTACTGGCTCATTGTGAATCCTGGCTGAGTAAGAGAAACCACTGTGGAACTTGATGATGTTGGCAAACTGTCACATTGTCACTGAGTACGGCTCTGACCCTGTCATCCAAGAAATTCTAGACTCTCCTTCCTGATAATAATAGAGAGTCGCATAGAATCGAGCTATCACTGCCTTGTTCTATGGGTACTTGAATCCCAAGATGTTCTTGATCCCATGAAAGGTGCAAGCCTCAATCACTTCGTTGAAAACAGGATTGTTCTTCTTGATCATGTACTCCCAGTCAACCCACTGAATGTCAATGACTAGATTCTTCAACTTCAAGTAAACGAAGTAGTAGTATCTACATGAAAATAACTTCAAAATCTAGTATCAATGCATTGCTTGCCCTCAGAATAGAAATTTTCTCCTCCTAATGACAGCTGCTGATGCATACCTCATATAGTCAACACCTTCTCTGCCTCTCTCATAATCTAACAGTTTGGCTAAGACCATGTTGATAGTCTGAGGCTCCTCTTGAATCTCATCTCTATCCACAACATTTAGGTGTACCTTTCTCTTCTTGCCTGAAACTTCCATGACGGCACGACGAGAGCTACCTTCACCTGACATTTTGACAGCTGATATAGAGTACAGAATTAGAATGAATTGTGAGGATGATTAATTAAAATTGATTGATTTTGTTTGACATGGTCTGTTTTACAGCGGACTAGTCTGGCTGCTCGGACTTGTCTGGATCTCGACAGTGCACACGAAGAACAAATCTTCACAACTTTTAGATTTGACCACAACACCCTTATATAGCATCCTAGGAGTGACTTTGCGAAAAGGATTTGAAAGTTATGGGGGAACAACTATATTTCAAACTCAAATCCTAGATAAGAGATTTCCTTCAAACGAGGATGAAAATGGAGCGGACTCTCGAGGTTCTGCACTTGTCCGACGGTGGAGAAGCTTTTTCACGAAATAGATTCACTTTACACCAGCAAAATGCCGGATCGCCACGGGAGTCACGAGCTAGGGTTTGGCGCAGGAGAGAGAAAGTAGGAATAGTGTTTGGGGAAGAAGAAGACTTGGGGTTTAAATAGAACTCGTGGTTCGGACTTGTCCGTTGGCGGACTAGTCCAGGATTGTAGACTTGTCCAGTCCTCGCAGTCTTGAATCAAGGAGCAGATTTTTGATGTTGAAGGAAAGTGAACCATTGGACAATTTTTTAAAAAAAACAAACATCATTATGTAAAGTGTGATCAGAAGCAATCAATCAATCTACCATAATTACACTTCCCATAATAAAATTTTCTAAAACTTTTGAGATTTCCAAAAGAAAACATGCAAGATATTTTGCAAATCTATTATTTTCAAAATCTATCCTATGTCACATCTGAAGTGCAACACCTCAAGCCACGTTCTGAGAATCAAGGATATTCAGCGCATTCCTAAGTTCACAAAAGCGTCTCTCATCTAAGGGTTTGGTGAAGATGTCGGCTAGTTGCTTTTGTGTGGATACATAGGAAATTTCTGTATCCCCTTTGATGGAGTGGTCTCTTAGAAAGTGTTGCCGGATGTCTATGTATTTGGTGCGAGAGTGCTCATATGGATTGTAAGCAAGCTTTATAGCGTTCTAATTGTCACATAGGAGTGGAATACGTTTCAAAGTGTAACCATAATCCATTAGAGTTTGCCACATCCATAGAAGTTGAGCACAACAACTATCAGTTGTGACATACTCCGCTTCGACTGTGGAAAGGGCAACGGAATTTTATTTTCTTATATGACCACGACACTAGAGATCTTTCCAAGAACTGGCAAGTCCTCGATGTGCTTTTACGGTCCACTTTGCATCCGGCATAATCCGCATCGAAACACCCAATGAGATTGAATTTTGAGCCTTTGAGATACCACAGTCATGGTTTGATGTATAAACTAAATATCTCAAAATTCTCTTCAAGGCCACTAAGTGACATTCTTTCGGATCGATTTGAAATCTTGCACACATACACACACTAAGCATAATATCCCGCCTAGATGCACATAAGTAAAGGAGGGATCCAATCATGGAGCGATATACCCTTTGATCGACGGATTTGTCTTTCTTGTTAGATCAAGATGGCCATTATTAGGCATGGGAGTCTTCATTGGCTTTGCATTTGCCATGTCAAACTTTTTGATCATGTCTTCAGTATACTTTGCTTGGCAGATGAAAGTTCCTTCTCTTAATTGCTTCACTTGAAATCTTAGAAAGAATGTTAGTTCTCTCATCATAGACATCTCAAACTGTTTGGTCATAAGCTTGCTAAACTCATCACAAAGAGATTTGTTAGTAGAACCAAATATAATATCATTGACATATATTTGACATACAAAGATATCATTAGAAACTTTCTTTGAGAAAAGAGTAGAATCAGCCCTCTCTATTTTGAAGCCTTTCTTGATGAGGAAGTCTCTCAAGCATTCATACCATGCCCTTAGTGCTTGCATCAACCCATAGAGAGCTTTGTGAAGCTTGTACACGTGATTCGGGTACTTTTGATCTTCAAAACCTGGTGGTTGCTCAACGTACACTTCTTCTTTGATTGGACTGTTGAAGAAAGCACTTTTCACATCCATTTGGAACAGCATGAAACCATGGTGAGTAGCAAAGGCAAGCAAAATTCGAATTGACTCAAGTCTAGCTACAAGAGCATAAGTTTCATCGAAATCCAAACCTTCAACTTGAGAGTATCCTTTGGCCACCAATCTTGCTTTGTTTGTTATCACAACACCGTCTTCATTTTGCTTGTAGCGGAAATCTCACTTGGTTCCAACAATGTTTTGCTTGGGTCGTTCCACAAGAGTCCAAACTTCATTTTTTGTGCAGTTGTTGAGTTCTTCTTGCATAGCTATTATACAGTCCGAATCATTTAACACTTCTTCCACCCTAAGAGGCTCAAGACAAGAAACAAACAAGTAATGCTCATAAAATTTAGCTATTAGCTACACGAGATCTAGTGATTACCCCCTTGTCAATATCACCAAGTATTTGCTCGACGGGGTGATCTCGTTGCACAGTTCGGTTTACTCATGGATATTGCACTTGTTGTCTTGTCCTTTCACTGTCCTCTTCAATGTGTTGATCATGAATAGGAAGCTTGTCACTTTGATCATGTTCATCATTGACTACTTGTTGCGCTTCCTCACTTGATTCATCACTTCCTATCATGCCATGTTCTTCTTGACTTGTGTATGTAGATGACTCTTGATTTTCTTGTGGCTTGATCTCACCAAGTATCATCCTCTTGATTGCCACGGCCGGAGCTTCTTCATCATCTGTAATTTCATTAACAGCTTGCCCCTCTTGAGAGCCATTAGATTCATCAAACGTCACGTCACATGCTATTTCAACGCAACCATTGGTTTTGTTGAATACACGGTAGGCGTGAGCGTTTGATCCATAACCAAGCAAGAACCCTCATCAACTTTAGGTGAGAACTTAGAGGATTTAGGTTTCTTGTTTAGCATATAACATTTGCTTCCAAAAACTCGAAAGTATGAAATGTTAGGCTTGTTACCGGTGAGAAACTCATAGGGAGTTTTCTTCAAGAGTCGATGTAGATACAAGCGGTTGCTTGCATGGCATATGGTGTTGACAGCTTCAGCCCAAAAATGATCGGACATCTTGTACTCATCTAGCATTATCCTTGCCATCTCAATGAGTGTTCGATTCTTCCTTTCAGCAACCCCATTTTGTTGAGAGGAGTAGGGTGCTGAAAATTCATGCTTGATGCCTTCTTTATCAAGATATACTTCCACTTGTGTATTCATGAACTCGGTGCCATTGTCGCGTTTTATCTTCTTGATCTTCACTTCATACTCATTTTGAGCTCTTCTCAAAAATGTTTTGAGCACATCCTTTGTTTTACCTTTGTCATGCAAAAAGAAAACCCAAGTGAAGCGAGAAAAGTCATCAACAATAACGAGACCATATTTGTTATCGCCAGTGCTAATGCCACAGGGCCAAATAAGTCCATGTGCAGCATTTCCAACAGTCTTGTAGTTGTCATTATGTTCTTAGTTGGATGACTTGCTCCTACTTGCTTTCTGGCTTGGCGTGCACTGAAATTTTGTCTTTCTCAAAGCAAACATCCGTTAGTCCTATGATGTGACCCCCTTTTTGGAGTTTATTAAGGTTTCTCATGCCAACATGGGCTAGGCGGTGATGCCACAACCAACCCATTGTTGACTTGGCAACAAGACACGTATCCGAGACTAGTTTATTAGCAGAGAAATCTACTAAATAAAGTTTTCCCCTCAAGTAGCCTTTGAATGCCACGGTACAACTTTCTCTTTTGTAGACGGTCACATCATAATTAGTGAACAAACAATTGTAACCCATCTTACACAATTGTGACACGAATAACAAGTTGTAGCTCAAAGATTCAATCAAAAGAAAATTTTTCAAGACCAATTACCTTCCCCTTTTTGTCATCCCCAAAGGTACCAGTGTCATCTTGAGTCTTGTCCTCTTCAATAGATGAGAACATCTTCTCCTCCCCTGTCATATGATTGGTGCAACCACTGTCAATCACCCAACTTTTTCCACCGGAGGAGTATTTCTACAAAACAGATTTGGCTTTGTTTTTAGGTACTCAAATTTGTTTGGGTCCTTTCACGTTAGTAACAAGAAATTTGGCACCCACACACAAGACTTGGTGTTCTTGTGGCGTGGTCCAATATATCTAGCAATAACTCTACCAAAAGCATTCTTGGTTAGCACATAAAAAGCATCAAAATCTTGAAAAAGTTTAGAACAATGAAAAGCATTAGAGTTCTTTTGAGGAGGTGTTGAAGATGCTTCATTCTTGGCTTTGTAGCTTCCACCCTTGGTGAACTTCATGAACTCCTTGCCGTTGTTGTTTTCCCTTGCATTGTGATTCTTATTCTTCTCATAGCCAATGCCATCTTTGACATGTGGACGTCTAGTGTTCATGTATGCTTCTCTTGCGTACTTGGTCTTTTCTTGCTCGATGGAGATCTTGATTTGTTGAGCTTGTGCATTGAGAGTCTTTACATGTTCTTGAAGTTGCACGTTGATCTTCTCATCCTTAATGAACTTCTTAATCTCCACATCTTTTCACCTATCACAAATAACAGGCAAAGAGGGGCAAGACGCTTCTTTCAAGGAAGATGCTTCTCTTTTAAGTTCGCTAACTTGCACTTTAAGAGAATAGTAGAGTTTTTTCAATGTGTTAAACTCCTCTTGAAGTGCATCATTAGCAAATCTAAAGGTTTTGCTTGCATCATTAACTTCAGCCAAGGCTTTATTTAATTCATCTACTTTCTTCCTCTCAAGAGCTAGGATATTCTCGAGATCAAGGTTTCTCTTCTCAAGAATAGCAAGTCTTCTTGCTTCTCAAGAATATCCTCTTGCCTCTCAATTTCATCTCTTTATTTCTCAAGTATAGTCAATTAGTTCAAGCAAGTTAGGCACACATCATCATCTTCACTATCGCTAGAGTCAAGTTTAGATTTCAATACCTTTTACCCTTTTGCCATGAGACAAGTGGGTGCAGCTTCTTCTTCATCACTCAAGCTTTCGAAGAGAGAGGTGTTGGTTGGAGTAATGCCTATCGCCAACGTAGCAATTCCTCCTTCATCAGAGTCGGAGTCGAAGTTATATTCTTGTCTTATGTGGGCTTGTTTGTTGTAGTTCTTGCCTTTGTCTCTTTTGTACTCCTTGTCACTCTTCTTTTCCTTCTCCTCCCCTTATTCTTGGCGTTGGGACACTCTGCAATAAAATGGCCTTCCTATCTACATTCATAGCAAGTTCTCTTAGATTTTCTAGTTTTACCTTTGTTGAATCTCTTCTTGTGGAAGCCGTCTTTCTTCACGAACTTCTTGAACTTCCTCATGGCCTTTGTTGAAGCTTTGGATGAACACCTTCTTCCCTTTGGCTTTGAGGGCTATGCCCTTTTCTTTGGAAGTGGTGATGTCGATTAGGGAGTTGACCCTTCTTGCTTCTTCATCTTGATCTTGTTGTGCAAGAAGTCGTCTGAGCACTTCATCCGTGGTGAAGTTCTTGAAGTTTTCCTTCTCCTTAATAAAAGTACATAAATGTGAGTTCCAAGGTTGAAGAGCTTGATGTAACCTTTTGTTGACTTTGATGTTTTCAAGCTTCACTCCTAGTGCTCTTCTCTTGTTGACGATCTCCATGAGACGATCGTGAACTTTTTAAGGTCCTTCATTCTTCTTCCTAATGAACAAGTTGTATTGTCCTCTTATGAGATCTTCTTTTTCGTTTTTGATGGTGTCCGTCCCTTCATGGATGATCTCAAGCTTCTTCCAAATCTTGTGAGCATTTCTTATCCCTATCACCTTGGTGTAGTCATTTGGGCTTAGCGCCAAAATGATCACAGAGGCAACTTGAGCGTTGCGGTGCATGTTGACATCATCCTATTGAGTAGGATTTTTTTTCATCCTCAAAAGTGAAGCCCTTCTCCACAATCTTCAAGATTTGTGGCCCCATCGACTCGAGCTAGGTGATCATCCAAAACTTCCAGTGCTCGTAGAAGGTTCCATCAAAGATGGGAATTTCCCTGAGGATTGTCCAATCTTCAGCTTATTCTTCAGCTCGTTGTAGTCGAATTGGACGTTGCTGTAGTTGTCCTTGCTTGTAGATGAATCACAGGTCTTCTCGATAGACATTTTTAACTCTCCAAGCTGTTAAGATATTGAAAAGAGAGTCCTTGTTCTGATACCAATTGAAAGTTGCCTAGGGGGTGAATATGCAATGACTCGATATTCGAGTCATAAAACAAATTGATCAGTAAAAATAGAGTGCAGACTAGTCCGGTCAGTCGAACTTGTTCGGTAGCGAACAAGTCTGGTCCTTGCAGATAAGTCCGCTAATCGCAGCGAAAATACATCAAAGACAAAACCAAAGAGACAGGAGACACAACAATTTTTGACCGAAGTTCATCTTCACACAGAAGCCTATGTCTCCGTTGAGGAATCCACAAAGGACCGGGTTTCACTCAGCCCTAAACCTCTCCAAGTGACCATAAAGATCGACTTGGTTTTCACTAGATCAATGAGGGGTGATACAAACCTCCCAGATCTGACCACAACGATTTTGATGGATTTCGGGCGACACCTAACCATCTAGAAGACAAATCTCTAGGAGTAATAAGTCCTACAAGACCTGCAATGAAAAGATCAAGTGCTCAAATCGAATCAAGAGTCAAAGGACTCACGATCTTCTCTTCCTTCAATCATAACCTTCCGGGATTCAATGAAGAACGAGGGGAGGAGGAGAGCTAGATTTCAAAGTGTCTCAAGGTGTGATTTGAAAAGACGTGCAAGCTTTTGGTAACCCTAAGACGTGGGGGAAGGGGGACTATATAGATCAATCAAGGATGACCTTCCAAATATGTCAGGAGCGGACTAGTCCAGAGGTGTGGACAAGTCCAGACATCAGCCTCAACGGTCATATGGTTATCTTCTCTAGAGTCCGCAGAGGGCACGGACAAGTCCGGTCAGACCGTGGTGTAACCATTCTGGAGTCCGCTCATCCAGCGGACTGGTCGAAGGTTTGAACAAGTTCGGAGAGTAACGGGGTGCTCCTTCTTTGGAGTCCGTAGGCCTTGACGGATAAGTCCGGGCCCGAACTAATCCGGCTTTGTCGAAGGGAACAACTGTCTAGAGTCTGCAGCTGGGCCCGAACATGTCTGGTGCCGGACAAGTCCGGACACCCGGCTAAGTCTGGGGTGAGCTACGTGCTACCTCGCTTGAGTCCGGTCACTGGGCGGACAAGTTCATTTCTCGACAAGTCCGGAGCCAGTAACCAAGACACGGAGATTAAAATTGAGATTGAGTGGGAAATGTTAGAGCACTTAACCATTTTCAAAACAAAAAATGCAGAACCCCCTTGATAGTACAATGGTCCTATGACTCAAGAAATATAAATGCTAGAAACTCCAGAGCCAAAACAACATTTCTCTTTTCCTTTTTGAGGGTCAATAAAGTTCCATGAACAAAGTTCCTGCACACATACTCACAAAATGCCATCAAATGCTTCCATTGTTTGTCACAATTCATCTCAAAATCCACAAGAGATCCTAGATGCACTTTCAACGAACAACTCAAGAAAGTTAACAAATCATATAGATATTTTTTGACGAAAGGAAAGATGAAAATTGCTCATGCATATCAAGGTCTCCAGCAACGTCGGCCAAGTTGTTCCAGTCAAGAAAATGGTATTTTGTGAATTGGAAAATATTATTCATTTGCACAATCCTTATCACTTGCCAAGAAAAACACTGGATGTATTGACACATATGATCCATTCCCTGAAAAGAAAAAAAGATGTGGGTGCAATGTGTAACAGAATTGAAACCACTCAAAGAAAAGTATCCTCTTGGAGAAGTTTCCTTGTATCGGAAGGAAGTTTCTTCCACAGGTCAACTAAAACCAATCAAAGGAAACATATGTCCATGCAGTGACTAACTGAAACCAATCAAAGAAAAGCAAAGCAATTTCTTGTTATATAAACTGAAACTAATCAAGGAAAAGCATCACTACCACATGTATATAAATAGGCAACTACCTCCCCATCAAACACCATCATCGCAGCCACAGTGATCATCGCCAACATACATCAGCAAAAACACCTTTGCGTTACAATGGAAGCAGCATGATGTCACCAACCCAGCAAGCTTTGGTTACCTCTGGTTTACTGAAAGCCCTGCTAGGAGGGACCTAGCATCCCTGCTCGCAGCTGCCCAACCATTCCTTCGAGATGAGCTCGAGAAAACAGACCTAAATGTCCCAGAATTCCTGTCCATCCTGCGCTCGAATGGTGCTGGGAGCGCCACCACAACAACGGGGCATAGCATGACCACCTGCTCCACTTCCACCCATGTCATCCACCTGTTGGGTGCCCCTCGTGACATCACTCTTTGTGGCCTCGTGCACTTGTCACATGCCAACGCCTATGTCAACATCTCCATCTTCGATCCAGACACATCTCACAAGGTTCTCCACTAAGGACTACTCTTCCAGTACACTGATGTGGAGCTCACAGATCATCTGGCTGCCTCTGAAGAGTCTGTCAAGGCAGCAACAAAAAGTGACACCTTTCACATGTCTGAGCCATGGCGTCAGAAGCTCTGCTCTCTCCTTCCAGCTGATGGCTTTGAAGTAAAGCACTTCAAAACTTGAGAACCCACAAGGCTTTCACGAAGGATCATAGCACTCGTTCTCCTGATGACAATCATTGGCATCGCTGACCCGTTCATGGACAAAAAAGACAAGCTCTATGATAATCCAAGTGACCGGATGGAGTTCAGTGGTCACAATTGGGGTGCTTTGTGGCCAGGAACTGTCAAGCCTGGCCTATGGAGAAATGTGGCCTCAAGGATGGCTGCCTTGTGTGTCACACTCATCTTGAGAGAAGAAGAGCTTTACGTGGAAGTGAGGGACAAATCAGGGGTGGATGCCCCCCTAGACAGCGATGAAGAAATCAGGCATAAGGTCCCACCAGTGTTTAACTACTGCACCAAGCTGCTGGATCCATGGAACAAAGAGCTGCAAGGGACCTTTACTAGGAGGCCATATGCTGCGATGACTGACTGCAAGGATAGTGACTGGCAGCTAGTGGAAAAGATCCTCTTGGAGAGTATTAAGAACAATCTGTTCGTAGGAGAACCTCACCTCATTCTTGCTCAAGTTTATCTCAATATGGAGAGTTACGAAGAGACAGAGGCAGAGGCAGACGAAGGGCTGAGGCTGTTGCTGGAATGGGGTGTCAGCTGGGACAAAAGGATGAACTGGGAAGCTTGGGTGTCCTGAGTGAGAATGATGCTGGACAAGGCCAGTCGGAAGGAGTGGCATCACAGTGAAGCAGGCATCACTGCCCTGTGCCTTGTGAACCCCAAGTAACTATATGATACTGTATGGTAATTGTTGATGCCGAAATAGGATTCGGGACAGCACACCATGCGCACGTCCGTGTGCGGAACGTCAATGTAGCCTTGACGAAAATCGCCACGAGCACCTAGAAAACCCACGTCAGGAGGAACCCCGTCAGAGGAGGACCTTCTTACGGTTGATCTGGGCTCAGTCAGGCCAGCCGGATTGCCTTCACACGTCGCCAGGACAGGAGAAGAATGTAATTGGTGTCGAGTAAGAAGATTAGGGTTTGAAGAGATAAAAATATAAAGGCATGTTTGTAGTGTCGATTGGGATGCCCCTCAATCGGCCTGAGGCCTCTTTTATAGACGTGGGGTGGTCTTATCCCGAAAAGTTTCGGATCCTACAATTTAGAAAGGAAATAACAACCGAAACCGATATCACTAGACAGTCTGGCACATTGCCGGATAGTCCTGTCACCGGACACTCCGGTACAGTGCCGACGGTCCGTCGTGTAAATTCCGGAACCCGAGAGGGCTTGCCGGACAGTCCGGTGACATGTCGGACACTCCGGTGGGCAAAACCACCGAATCCGAGACGGCTTGCCGGATAGTCCGGCAACATGTTCCACATTTCGGTGGGCTCGGAGCCCCAACCCGAGAAGGCTTGCCGGAGGTTCCGGCAATACACCGGACAGTTCGATGGGCGAAAAGACCCAAACCCGAGAGGGCATGCCAGAGACTCCGGCATTGTACCAGACACTTAGCTAGCACAAATTTTTGGGTGTCAACAAATGCCCCTTGCTTTTTTATGAAGCCCCTGCACCACAAAGCATTCTAAGCACCCAAAAATATCTAATGGCGATAGTTCTTCAACTCATCGGCCATATTACGAGCATTTAGGAACAACATGCATCATATCGGCTAATTCTCTTTTAAGCGTTTTGCTATTACACTCGGATGGTATTTCTTTAAGTACCAGCCATTGAGAGCTTTAGGCGGATACTCCTTGCAAGTCTTCTACTATGTAGGCATTCTCGGTTATGACTCTCGTTATTCTATATGGTCCTTTCCAACTAGGAGACCACTTCGTGAACTTGTTGCTCCTTGAACCAATAGGCAGAATTGTTTTCCAAACTAATTCGCCCAACTTTCACCTTCTTATTATAGGCCCTAGCAACTCTTGCGTTGTCTTTCTATATTTCTTTTAGGGCCCGTTTGGATCTTTGGAATTGAATTTATTTTGAGAATTACAATTTAGACAGATTAATTAAGCTAATATAGTTGTATATGAAATATATTTGTATATTTATTGTTAGACATACAAGGGACATACTTGTATATTATATTTCTATTGTAGAGAAGTGAGTTAAAGAGTGTGTTATAAGTTAGAGAATAGAATTGTAGCATAATGATCTATGGAATCCATTTCTATCTCTCACTCTATGAATTTGAGATAGACTTATTTGTGAGCTTGGAAAAGTTGTGTAATGTCAAATTCCAAGCTAAATGGCCTAACTTATTATGTAGATTTCAATTCCTCCAAAATGAAAGGATCCAAACAGCCCCTTAAGGCATTTAATCGGTTACTTCATCAATATTGTCTAACATCATTGCGTTGCATTGCATTTAATTACCATCTAAATAATTAGTGCATTGGAAATTAAGAAAAACAATGAAAAGAAGTTAAAGAAATTAAAAAAAAAGATAAACTCTACCCTGGGCTCCCTCCCTTTCTTCCTCTTCCCCCCACCCTCACCCGCGCAGCCCACCTCCAGCTAGCCCAGCGCGCCCTCCCCTACAGCCCACTCGGCCCAGCCCCTCCCTCACTCTCTGTCACTGCCATACGGGTCCCACCTGTCATCCCCTCCTCTCACCTCTCCCCAACCGCTCTGTGGCCAGAGCGCGCGCCGCCCCCCAACTGCCCCCGAATTCAGAGCGAATTCTCCCCAACCGCGCCCACGACTCCCCCGGACTCAATCGCCCATCCCCCCCCCATAAAAACCAGCTGCTCAGCCCTCTCTCTCTCCCCCCACACCCGAACACTCACCCCACCGTTGCGCTGCTCCTAGCAACCGCCCCAGCCCACGCCGACCCCATGCCAGCGTCGACCGAGCCGCGCTGCCCCCGTCCGGCCTCTTCCCGTTGAGAACCGCCGCCCAGACCGCCTCCCCGACGCCGCTAAAGGCCGCCTCCAACACCTCGCCTTCGCGGGCCTCCATCCGGCCGTCCCCGACCTCGTAGACCCCCTAGGTGAGTTCTCGTCGTCTCCCTCGTCAGTTTGAGCCTGGCCTCTTCGAAAATCGTGCCCCAGTGAACTTGGGTGAGCTCGACGGAGCGGTCAGCCATGGCGGCGCTGCCAGCCAGCCGGCTGCCGCCGCACGCCCAAGCGCGGGCGCTCTCGGCCGTTCAGTCTGGACTGGACGGCCTAGATCCAACCACGCACCCTTTTTGGATTTGATTAAATCATAGTCGTTAGATCTAGATCCGAAGGCCTTGATAACGCCACGTCGTCCACTTTGTTATATCCATTCAATTTGAAATCAAGGGCTCAGATTTATCTAGGTTTTCCATATAAAAAGAAATCAAACACATTATGCATCAGCATGATGTCATGCTGACGTCAGCAGAATAGATTAATTGAGAATGAATTAGGAAATTAGGTTAATTAAATTCGGATTAACCTGTTAATTAATAAATATAAAAATAAAAAATTAATAATATTATTATTTTAAAATAATTATAATAATTACTTATTAATTTATTTATTAATAATTAATTATAATAGTTATTTAACAATTAATTTAATAATTAATTATTTAATTATGTTAATTTTATAAAAAAAACCCTATACTTTTATTTAACTACAAAACAGTCCCTGCCATATGACAAATTTACATTTTAACCCCTAAACTTTTTTGTAATTACTTTTTAGTCCTTAATTAATTTTATAAATTACAGTTAGGTCCTCATAACTTAATTATTAATTACATATTAGCCCCTGAACCTTATATATGCTGTAATTTTTAAACCGTAACTTCAATTTCAGTGAGTTTTATATCAAAACGATCGTATCAAAATAACCTATGCATTCATACTGATCTTGATGGGTTTTGTTGCATTTGATTGATTGTTTGTGCTTTCGTACACTAGGTCACTTCGTCTCGGACCCGCAGTACAAGGACTTCCAGCAGCAGGACTTCAAAGCCGCTGAGTACTATTCCCAGGAGCTGCAAGGCAAGTGTCCTTGACCATCTTGTGTCTAATTTACAAAACTCCTATCTTGTAGATTGCATGCTTGTATCAAATTGAATGCGCACCTATTGTTAAGATTACCTAGTCTTTCCTTATTATGCCTTGTCGCACTTTACCTTTTTTGTTGGGTAGACCACATGCTTAGCTTGTTGTCATCAGGATGGGTGATCTTAAATGGATTTATCATTATCATACTTGCTTCACGAGAATTAATGGGTTATTTAATAGCAACATCGAGTTTAGTGATTTGGGTGATTTGGTTGGTGTAGGGCTATGTGCGTGGTTACTGGCACTGTCTCTTGGTATGTTAACTTTCCAAATTTAAGGACCAGTTCATGGAGCAACCACCCACGTGCGACCATACAACCACGAGCCAAAAATGGGTGCGGCCTGGCGTAGTAAGTGGTGTAGACCAGTTCTGTGCGTGCCAGCTGGTGGAGCGGAGAAAGCCGGTTAGGCCTAGATCCATCTAGAGAGAGATGTGTGGGGAAGAGAGGGTTACTCCTGGGAACTATCTGGCACTAGAGGGGGCCTTTCTCAGGTCACAATTAGTGCCTGATTAGGAGAAACCTCAGTGGGTATATACAAGCTAGAGGAAGACATGAAAAAGCCTTGAAGTGATCTATTGACCTTCACACCAAAGAAAGTGTGGGAGTGCTCGACCAGCACAGGCGGAATGGAGATTCTTCAGTCCACCTAGAAATAGGGGATGAAATCACTTCTCGTGTGGAATGTGTACAACTTCTGCAAAGTTAAAACTGTAATGACAGCTGTGCTCACAGTTACGAGCATTGCATGGACTCTTACATGATTAGTAGGATTGGTATGGTTTTGATGAGGACATCAACACCATCGATACGTCCTCCTTCCCTATACCTACACATATTCCGGTTACAAGTCCTATGACTCACGCTCGTGCACGTCAACTTAATAATCAGGTAAGTTCGCTCTTAAGCTCATGTTCAACTTCTTTAGAACATGTAAATCGTGTACTCTTGTGTTGCTTAGGAACCAAAGAGAAAAGCAACCAGGAGATGGAATTGTTCGGCTGGATTCGAATTGCAGGATAGCACCAACTTCTAACGTCTGCCACGACTTCATACGGGCTCCGTTTTGGACGTTCAACTACTTCTTGAAAAGCTTATCAAGTCTACTTTCCAACGGATCAGACCCCACCTTCATACAATATTGGAGTCCGTGCCAATCAATATTTTGTTACAAAAGGTGCTTCATCATTCTAACTTGGGCTGTTGGCTCATATATCGAGTTGAGCCCATTAGGGACGTGTCCTAGGGTTTGAGGACGATCTCAGCACCCCCTGTTCATCCTCCACCCTAGTTTAAGGCCTCAGCCGTCACTAAGAACACTTGGGTTTTGATAGATTGAAGTTTAGCCGCCGCTACTTTGCTTGCAGCGTGTGTGTCGACTAGACCACCCGTTTTCTTGCCATCGGAACCCCACCTTTTGTATTTTCAGATTGAACTCATATTTTTATCTAGCAATTCATTACTTGTTTATCTCATTCTTGCTTGTTTTACGATTGCTTGCAGGACGAGTACCCTCGTGGGCGGTTGGTTGCGCTCCACAAGTTCGCGCTCACCCTCTTGAATTGGTGTATCCGTCGCAAAGGCGCAACATCATGGACAGTTGTAGTCGGGTTGTGAACATCGCTTCCTTCCACCAATCGTGTTTACCATCTCTATCAAATGATCAAGACCGAACCTCACATCATGAAGCATCAGAGCTCAAATTGTTCGGCGAGAGATTTTAGATCCGATCTCTTAGTTACCTACAGTCCAAAAAAGCCCAAAAAAATAGCAAATTGATTTTCATTGTCTCATAGCCTTTTTTAGCCTGTTTATTAGTACCGTAGAGTTATGGCTTGTTGAGTCTTCAGGTGCATCGTCGTGTCAAGTTGCTAGTCTTAGTGTCTAGTCCTTTAGAGTTTTGATTTCTTGTCACGCTCCAGCGTCACATTTGAATCTCCAAAACCAGCATAATCATCATCCCTATTTTTGGTGCACTCCATCTCACTGGTCTATGCATGTCCTTCGATCAGATCTACATTAGAAGGACGAAATAAACTCAAATTCGAGTTTATTGGAAACAACAAATTTGGGTAACAAAATTTGTTGCGGAGGAAAACAGCCATATCTCTGCGATCTGTTACTTGTTTGTAATATTTCACACAATCTGGAAAGATCTCTGTGTTAACCTTCCAACGGATGCTCACTTGCCAAAAAATTTCACCCGGACATGTCGCAATCACAAAAGAGATCTAGCATCTGCTATCTATACTTTATTGCATCTTTTTTTAGTCCCCAAAAAATAGAGAAAAAACAAAAAAAAGCAGACAAAAAAATCAGAGAGGAAAAAGCAAACGAAAGAAAAAATAGAGAGTTTTGTTTGTTCCTTCAACAGTGTGCTTCTTTGTGGCCTTCATTTGTGTCCAGGCTCGCGTGTCTAGCATAGGTTTTAGCCTAGGACCAAAAAAATACTGGCTTTGAACAATTACTGAGCTTGCTTTTTAACTAACATGGTATAGTACTTTCCTTGTGTAACACTTTCAGCCATCCTATAGCTCCACATATATCCCACTACAGCTGGACATTGTTGTGCTGTGGTACTGATACATTCATTTCCTCATTGTCGACTTGTTGATAGCTGTCACTCTCGTGTTGAAGAAGGTGAGATTTGGTAAGAGCTTGTATGAATGGGTAGAGAGTGAGAATGTTGCAGTAGCTACATCCTAGTAGTGTTAAGGAGTTTTTTTCTCTTCACCTATTTTTTTCCTTTTGTGTTGTGCAACTAACCATGTCAAGATCAGAAGGTGATCAGGGTGATCCACATTCCCCCTCGTGCAAGGGGCATCATACAACATTTTGAGCGAAGAGTGAGGCTGCATATGGAAGGAATTGATGCGGATTTGCAAGTGACTAATGGAAGGCTGGGAACATTAGAGACCACACAGATTGAAGGCAACAACAAGCTTGCTGCACTGGAGACTTCAGTTGCTACACTAAACACCAACATGCTGCTATATTGAGGTGTTTGGATGATCATAATGATGGTGGTGGAAACCCACCGCAGGACGACAACAACAACAACAATGGAGGTGACGCTGGAGGAGATAACTTTGATGAGTATTCTGGTGATATTGAACAAGATGAACAAGAGGTTTGTCGACAACCACGGTTGCATCGCAATCGCTACGGTATGGCTGCACGCAATAATGATGATGCTTTTGGTAAGATTAAATTTAAGATACCTCCGTTTAATAGTGCATATAATCCTGATGCATACATTACTTGGGAAATCGCTGTTAACCAAAAGTTTGTTTGTCAAGAATTTCCTAAAATAAATGAGTCAGGGCTGCTACTAGTGAGTTTACTAATTTTTCTTCTATTTGGTGGATAGAACTTGGTAAGAAAAATCCAAATAACATACCACAAATTTGGAATGCTTTGAAACGGGTTATGCGGGCTAGATTTGTTCCTTTCTACTATGCGTGTGATCTATTAATTAAGTTGCAACAATTGAACAGACTGCTCAAAGTGTAGAAGAATATTATCAGGAGCTGCAAATGGGTATGTTGCATTGTGAGATAGAGGAAGATGAGAAGGCCGCGATGGCGAGATTTTTGGCTGGATTAAATCGAGAGATCCACGACATTCTTGCTTATAAAGATTACAATAACGTATCCTAATTGTTTCATCTTGCTTGTAAAGCTGAACGAGAAGTGCAGGGACGACGCGAGAATTCCAGGTTTAGTGTTTCTGCAGGTAGAGCTAATTCATGGCAACTGCCCATGACCAGTACTCCGACTCGACGTTCTCCACCACCAACTACCTCCCGAGTCGTGCCACGTCGTTGGCATCCAACACAGCAACACGTATTCCTCTGACCAATTCATCAAGTCGAGCACCCATGCCAACAAAGGCTGCTACAGTCCCTGCCGAGAGCACAACATCGATAGCCTCTACAAGGAGAACTAGAGACGTACAATGTCACTGTTGCAAGGGCTATGGACATGTATAGCGAGACTATCCAAGCAAGTGTGTTCTCATTGTTAAAGAGGATGGTGAGTATTCATCTGTTAGTGATTTAGATGAAGATATACATATTGCGCTTGCAGCTGACTATGTAGGTAACGAAGACTTTCCTGAAAAGCATATTGGTGCTGACGAGGTGGATCACTATGCGAGTCTCATTGTGTAGCGTGTGATTAGTGCATAAGGATCGTTCATGCCGCATGATCATTGATGGAGGCCGCTGCAATAACTTGGCCAGCGGTGATATGGTGGAGAAGCTTGCACTTAGCGCCAAACCAAACCCTCACCCATATTACATTCAATGGCTCAACAACAGCGATAAGGTCAAGATAACCAGATTAGTGGGCATTAATTTTTCTATTGGATCATATTATGATGTTGTTGAATGTAATGTCATACCTATGAAAGCTTGTAATATTCTACTAGGTAGACCTTTGCAATTTCATAGGGATTCTATGCATCATGGTAGGTAAAATCAGTATTCATTTCTACACCATGATAGAAAAATTGTGTTGCATCCTATGTCTCCAGAAACGATTATGTGTGATGATGTAGCTAAAGCAGCAAAAGTTAAAAGCAAGAACCCTGAAATTGCTAAATTTGTTGTTGATAAGAAAAATGAGATACGTTTGAAAGGAAAATGCCTGCTTGCTACTAAATCTGATATTAAAGAATTGATAGTTTTCACTTCTGATGTCTATGCATTGGTGTGCAAAGATGCTTTGAGTTCAATTTGCAATATGCAGCATTCTTTGCCACCTGCTGTTGCTAACCTTTTGTAGAAGTATTCAAATGTGTCTCTAAGCTAGATTCCTCCAGGGCTGTCACCTGTTCGAGGGATTGAGCACTAAATTGATCTTATTCCTGGTGCCTCATTATCCAACTGTGCACCATACAGGACCAATCCGATGGAAACTAAGATTCAATGCTAAGTGTAAGAGCTACTCGACAAAGGTCATGTGCGTGAGTCTCTTAGCCTTTGTGCTGTGCCAGTTATTTTTGGTGCCCAAGAAAAATGGAACCTAGCGCATGTGTGTCAATTGTAGAGGTATTAATAACATCATCATTCGATATGGTCACCCTATTCCACAATTAGATGATATGCTTGATGAATTGAGTGGTGCAAAATTGATTTGTGTGGTGGTTACCATCAGATTCGCATGAAATTGGGAGATGAATGGAAAACTGCTTTCAAAACTAAATTTGGTTTATACGAGTGTTTAGTCATGCCTTTTGGGTTAACTAATGCACCTAGCACTTTCATGCAACTAATGAATGAAGTTTTGCTGTGTTTTCATTGGAAAATTTGTGGTAGTATATTTTATGATATATTGATTTACAACAAGTCTATGGATGAGCATTTTGATCACTTACGTGCTGTTTTTAATGCTCTACGTAATGCACATTTATTTGGTAATCTGGAGAAGTGCACCTTTTGCACAGATCGAGTTTCTTTTTTTGGTTATGTTGTCACTCCACAGAGAATTGAAGTTGATCAAGCCAAGGTTGAAACTATATAAGGATGGCCTGATCCAAAGTCCACCACCCAAGTGCGGACTTCAGCATCGTTGCTGCACCATTAAATGAGCTTACCAAAAAGGGAGTGTCTTTTATTTAGGGTGAGGCACAGGAGAACGCCTTCAACATGCTGAAAAGTAAGTTGAGAAAATCACCTCTACTCCGACTTCCTGCAAATAACTCACAACATTTGAAACAATCTACAAAAAGCTAAATGTCCTATACTCGTGAAATAGTAGTGACCTTACACTGATTCGACTTCTACCACTCTAAGTATGGCTAAGGACACACCATAAAAAAATCAAGCAGGCAAGTCTATAGACCTTGGACACAACATGGAATGGGTAACCACAATAACCAACTTATCCTAATGCCCGACAATGCAACAACGACATGATAATTCATTTTACTAGTATAAAAAAACGGGAACTGCATAATGCTTGCCTTGAGTAGTTGGAGTCCCTCTACAAGATCAACCACAGGTGCTTCACCCTCAGCAGTACCTAGGTCACTCTCCGGTGCATCGTTCACTAAACAAGAAATAACTCTCGATATGAAAATACATTCCATGCCATGCAATGCTAGCAATATGGTGGGTTAATCCATAATTATTAATTGAATGATATGTGTGAAAGGATGAAATTGGGTTTGTAGTTCCGAAGGTTATTTAATTAATCAATTTAAATACAACATTTCTTTTATTAGTTGGAGTTGATACTTACTTTAATTAGTTAATTACACTAAATTAAATCAAGTAAACAATTTCAATTAAGCTTAGGGGCCAACATAAATTCTAGGGCTTAAGACTTCATTATAGTTAATTATAATTGCCTGAGATAATTTAATTAAGTCTGAGATAGTAGTTCTAGTTAATTCCCAAGGAATTAAACTTACTGACAAAAAAAGGAATTAAACTTATTTACTATGAGTTAATTATTAGAAAAACAAGAATTAATAAATTATAAATGATTTGTGTATAACACATTTTATCCTTTTTTAATTACTTATTCAGCAAGCATACCAAGTTTCACTAAATAATTGTGTATACAAAACTTCTTATGAATTAACCTTGAATTAAAAATGGTTAGCACTTAATTATTATATAAATGTTGTTTAACAAGTGTAATAAAAAGTTCATGCCCTTAGTGATCCAACAAAACATTTGAATGATGAATATTCTACGTTCTACAAATTTCAGAAATACAGCTGATTTAAAAGATTTACTAAAATACATATTTTGCTTTGAAAACTAGTCCAATGCCCGTGCTTCGCTACGGTACAACACAACTTGATGATCTACAATATGGTTTTATTAAACTATATACATTGTAATGGTCAATGTTTACATGAATAGTGACCATATCCTTCTAAATGAATTTTATTTCTATTTTTAATTTGTTCTTATATTTTCCATTTGTGGTCAATCAGTGAAGGGAACCAACACCGATAAAAGCTAATAAGTTCATCATTTTATTTTTTAGGGTTCAGGTAATTACACTATTATCCACAGTGACAGGGACAAAATAGAATAAATCAAAAAAAATTTATTGAACTTAGATGTTGAACGTGCATCCGTAAAACAAACTATTTGAGAATGAGATTGATGGAAGTAATGGTGGTAACACAAACCATACCACGGCCTACACCTTTTGGTTGGACATTTAGTGAGGTAAAACATCGCATTAATAATCGAGTATCCAAAGTGACAATGTAGCTCAATTATCAACAGAGACAAAAACAGAACAATCGAATCTACAAGAACTTTGCACATGTCAATAATATATAAACCATATAATCAATTTTACTGAACTTTGATGTACTCACAAAGAGGCAAATGATCACGCATCGCGATCATATAATCAATTCTGAATTTCAATATACTTACAAAGGGGTAGATGAGGCAGCTCGTATGAGTCTGCTCATAATGAGACTTAATGACACACATGTGAGAGATTGATTACAGGAAGTATAAGGATGTGTACAATAAGAATGAGATAAAAAATGGTCACAAACTAAAGTTCAGGTGAGTATAACAGAATACACTATCAGTGGACTGTAGCTCACTCTGTTAAGAAATGAGTTGTGCAATTGATTACACACAAATATGTTTTGAAGAGCCACATCATTGACAATGATAAATATTCACTCAGCCTGATAATAACCTCAACTGAATTGGTAGAACAGTGCCACCACTGCTTTTTTAAGATAATGGTAACAGCATACCGGCCTTTGCTCCAACAGAAGCTACAGCCCATTATTACAAACTTCTAAATAGAATCAAAGAACGTTTAAGACATCACACAACCATAATGAAAGACTATTGAAAGCAAATTCTATACCTAAATCTCCATCCATGGTCGACGAAGATCTGCATTACCGCCGTCTCTAAGCTCTGACATGCGATCTTTATTGTTTCTTTGTCCTCTTCTGTCTTTTCAAGCTGACTTCAGAAACGGAGCCAATAAATTCCCCTATAAACTACCTGCATATAAGTTTTTGTTGGAGGCTTGTCAAATAAAACATCATTCCTACTAAACCATATTGCCCAGCATAAAGCCGATGCCCCGACTATAGCTGTTGTCTTAACTTTTTCCAAAAATTATTTAACCACGTACCAAACATATGTTCTATATTTAAAGGTGGACTGATCCCAAAGTTAATATGAACCAAATTCCAAAGAAATCTTGCATTATAACAACTAAAGAAAAGGTGGTCAATAGTTTCATTCGCCACACAAAAACTACACAATTTACATCCATCCCAGTTTCTACGTGCTAGATTATCTTTGGTTAATACCACCCCTTTATATAAGTACCACATAAAAATTTTTATTTTGATCGGTAATCTGATTTTCCATAATACTTTATTTCGTTCTATAATCCCATTATTAATAATAGTAAGATACATGGAGTGAACATAAAACTTTCCATTTTGATGCAACTTCCAAATGATTCTATCCTCATTTCTATTCAGTTGAATATGGACTATTTTCGAAACTAATTCCTGCCATAACACTAGATTATTCTCGTCTAATGATCTTCTACAAGAAATATTTAGCGGAATAGTTCTAAATACAGTTTCTATTGTGTCACTCCTCCTCCTTACTATATTATATAATGATGGATATTTATTTTTCAACATCATCTTACCAAGCCAAATGTCTTTCCAAAATCTTATTTGTTTTCCATCATTCAACTCGAAAGAAACAAAATTTAAGAATTTATCTTTGACTTTCATTAAACCAGACCAAGTGTGAATCACCTGGTTTTCTCTCTACTTTACCAATTGTATGTTTCTGTAGATACTTATTTCTTAACATGGTCTGCCACATGCCCTCCTCATTTATGAGTTTGAAAATCCATTTACTCAACAGACATTGATTTTGGATTTCAATATTTTGAATACCTAATCCCCCTTGATCTTTTGGTTGGCAACTAATGCTCTATTTTGTCAATCTATATTTTTTCTTTTGATTATCATCCTGCCAAAAGAACCTTGATCTGTAATATTCTATTTTTTCAAGTACACCTTTTGGCACTTCAAAAAATAAAAGCATAAACATCGTCAAGCTAGTAAGGATTGAATTAATCAAAACCAAACGCCCCCCTACAGACATGTGTATCCCTTTCCAACTACTCAATTTTCTTTCTATCCATTCCTCAATGACCTTCCAATCTGCATTACACATTTTTTTGTAGTGCATCGGAATGCCCAAATACCGAAAAGGTAACGATCCTTGCTTGCATCCGAATAGATGTGTATACTGATCTTCAACTTCTTTTGCTTGCCCAAAGCAAAATAATTCACTTTTATGAAAATTTATTTTCAGACCGGACAGCTGTTTGAAAGGACATAATAGTAACTTTATATTTCTAGCTTGGTCTGAATTATGATCCATAAAAAGTATAGTATCGTCGGCGTATTGTAGTATAGACAGCCCATCCTCAACTAATTGTGGGATGATGCCACTGATTTGATCAGCCAACTTTGCGCATTTTATAAATATTGCAAGCATATCCACTACAATATTGAAGTGACAATGGATCCCCCTGCCTCCCCCCTTGCTTTGTTTGAAAATTTGGGCCTATCTGGTCGTTAATTTCAATTCCTACATGCCCCCTTTAACAAATGATTCTATCCATTTACACCATTGTGGAGAGAATCCTTTAATTCTCAAAGTCTGTTCCATAAATTTCCAATTCACTTTGTCATACGCCTTTTTGAAATCTATTTTTAATATTACTCCACTTAACTTCTTTCTATGCATTTAATGTAATGTCTCATGCAGTATTACTACTCCTTCCATAATGTTTTTTTCCCGATAAGAAAGCTGTTTGAGTCGGACTTTGTTGCAAATTAAACTTTGTGCGCATTCTATGACTTGGGTGTCAAGTTCTTTACCTTCCTTAGTCAAGAGTCTCTTTAGGAAACTATATCAGGCCTAATTGACAGCCATAGTTTACTTCCTGTAATAGGATTATTTACTTCCATGTAATCCTCTATATAAACAAAGAAAAACACAAAAAGCTGCAACAAGCAATTGGGCAGCACCACATACCAGTGTCTCTCTCACCTATGTTCGTGTGTGTCTTCGTGAGCACCGGTGAAATTCCGACGAACTCTGACAAGTGGCATCAAAGCCGCGTCACGGTCCGAGGATGTCCGCGAAAGGAAGAGGGACGCTCCAGGATCGCCGCCAAGATCGCCGTCACTGCCACCACGTCGCCCACGATGCCAAGGAGCAGGGCGGGAGGTGGTCGTTGAACTAGTGATCGAGAAGGCGACCAGCTCCGTGGTGTATCCTGTCCTCACGCGCACCAACTACATAGAGTGGTCGCTGGTGATGATGGTCAATCTTCAGGCGGCGGGACTCTGGGAT
Organism: Zoysia japonica; assembly: GCA_001602275.1. Taxonomy (NCBI): domain Eukaryota; kingdom Viridiplantae; phylum Streptophyta; class Magnoliopsida; order Poales; family Poaceae; genus Zoysia; species Zoysia japonica. Next base: position 220,216 of record BCLF01000074.1, on the reverse strand, counting down.
GTCATCCACACCGGAGTTGGCACGTTCCAGGAGGATCGCAGTGCTTTGTCTGCTCTGCTACGCGCGGTGCCGCTGGAGATGCAGGCAGGGCTCACCGTGAAGAACACCGCCAGAGAAGCCTGGACGGTGATTAGGATGGTGAGGGTCGGTGACGATCGTGTGAAGGAGGCGAATGTGGCGAAACTTCGTCAGGAATTCGGAGAACTGGTGTTCAGGCCAGTGAAAGCGTCGAAGACTTCTCTCTTCGTCTCACCACTCTCGCAAACCAGCTACGCGTTCTTGGTGAGGATGTTGCCGAGAAGGAGGTCGTCAAGAAGCTGCTGCATGCGGTCCCTGAGTCGCTTGAGCAGGTGGCAATCTCGATCGAGACTCTGCTCGATTTGAGCACAATCTCGATTGAGGAAGCCATCGGGCGACTGCGTGCTGTGGAGGAGCAGAAGAAGACGGCAATCTCGGGCAATGGCGAGAATGGAAAGCTGCTGCTGACTGAGGAGTGGATGGCTCACCTGAAGTCCCGAGAGCAGGGTAATTTCGACAGTGGCGGGCATGGGGCGGCCGTGCCAGAGGACATGGCGGATGCAGGGGAAAGGGGCACGCTGGTGGCGGGAACAAACCACGCGGAGCCGCTCCAGGCGACGTTTGCCGAAGATGCGGTAAACCCGGCCATTGGGCCCGAGATTGCTGGTCCAAGGTGAAGAAGCAGGTTGAAGCCCACCATGTCAAGCAAGAAGAGGCTTCACTGCTCACGGTCGAGTTGACCGGCATTTTTCCCAATTCAGCACCCGCATCGCCAGCTCTGGCGATTCCAACGTCGCCGTCGCCGAGAAAGGAGGTCCACGTGGAGGAGAAAGCCGTGGCAAACGTGGGAGCTGAAGGCGAGGCGAGCGCTGATCGATGGGTCGACGACACAGGCGCCTCCAACCACATGACCGATATCCACGCAGCCTTCTCCAAGCTGGACACTGCTGTCTACGGCACCGTCAGGTTTGCCGATGGCTCGATTGTGACGATCGAGGGTTGTGGCACGGTGCTCTTCGGTGGCAAGAGCGGAGAGCACATCATCTTCTACGACATCTACTTCATACCGAAGTTGAAGACGAACATACTGAGTGTTGGGCACCTCGACGAGCTGGGATTCGGCACTACGGTGGAGGGCGGAGCAATGAAGATTCGAGACCCGAAGAAGCGATTGATGACCTGCATTCCTCGCAGTACGAATTGCCTCTATGCTCTCGATGCAAAGCCTGTGCAGCCGATGTGTCTATCGATGCAAGGTGAGAAGGAAGCCTGGCGATGGCATGCCCGTATGGGACACCTGAGCTTTCCGGCACTAAAGAAGATGGCCAGAGAAGAATGGGTGCGAGGTCTCCCACTGATTGAGCAAGTGGATCAGCTCTGTGACGGTTGTATGGCCGGGAAGCAGAAGAGGACTCCGTTCCCAGAGCAGGCGGAGTACAGAGCACAGAAGCTGCTAGAGCTAGTTCACGGTGATCTTTGTGGGCCGATAACATCGGCAACACCAGTGGTAAGAAGCTATTCTTGCTGCTGGTTGATGACTTGAGCAGGTTCATGTGGATTGAGCTTCTACCGTCCAAGGATCGTGCACTGGAAGCAGTTCAGCGAGTTCAGGCAGAAGCTGAGGCAAGATCAGGAGAGAAATTGAGGTGCCTGCGCACAGATCGTGGAGGCGAGTTCACCTCAATTATTTTTGCCAAGCATTGTGCAGATTCAGGAGTGCAGCGGCATCTTACGGCGCCATATTCTCCTTAACAGAATAGGGCCGTTGAGCGAAGAAATCAGACAGTGATAGCTGCTGCAAGAAGCATGTTGAAAGCCAAAAACCTGCCGGGATACTTCTAGGGTGAGGCTGTGACCACCGCTGTCTACTTGCTGAACAAATATCCAACAGAGTGTCAACGGCATGACACCATTCGAAGCTTGGTTCAGGAAGAAGCCTGCAGTTCATCACCTTCGCACATTTGGATGTATTGTGTATGTGAAGAACATAGTGCCTCACTTGAAGAAGCTGGATGATTGAGGTAATGAAAATGATCTTTGTTGGATATCAGCCCGGTTCTAAAGCTTATCGTGCTTATGATCCAAGAACACAGCGGGTGCATGTGACCCGTGATGTTGTGTTTGATGAAACCGCTCAGTGGGACTGGGAAGACAGGGCCGGTGATCAAGGAGGATATGATGCCGAGCCATTTGTTGTTGAGTATTTTACACAATCCACAGGGAAGCCAGACATGGGGGGTGAGCAAGGTGCACCAGAGTCACCAGCTGCAACACCACCACCTGCTGCTAGATCATGTTCACCTGTGCCTGTAGAGTTTGCAACACCACCAAGCACAGAGCCTGACCTTGATGCTGATCATGAGGAAGATGAAGTAATGAGGTTCAAAAGAATTGATAATATCCTTGGGCCCTGTTCTATTCCAGGAAGGGCACAAAGGGTGATTGCCGAGAATCTGCATGTGGTGAGCGCAGAGGAGCCTGCGTCACTGGCAGAGGCAGAACAAGATCCAAGCTGGTGTTCAGCCATGGTGGAGGAGCTGAGATCAATTAAGAAGGTGACAAATCTTCCTAAGGGGCACAAAGCGATTGGGCTGAAGTGGGTGTATAAGGCTAAGAAGGATGAGCAGGATAGAGTAGTTAAACACAAGGCTTGGCTTGTTGCAAAGGGCTTCGTGCCGAAAGAGGGGATTGATTTCGAAAAAGTCTTTGCACCAGTTGCAAGGATGGAGTTGATTTGTTTGATTCTTGCAGTTGCAGCACATGAGGGATGGCGGGTGCATCACATGGATGTGAAATCCGCGTTCCTCAATGGAGAATTGGAAGAGGAAGCCTATGTCCAACAGCCGCCTGGTTTCGCTATTGGAGAAGAAGGCCAAGTTCTCAGGTTGAAGAAGGCCTTGCACGGGCTGAGGCAGGCACCCCGAGCCTGGTACTCAAAGCTTTATGCTTCGCTCAGCTCACTCGATTTTGCTCGGAGTGACTATGAGAATACTGTCTACACCAGGTGTGCCACGAACAAGCCCTTGGTGGTGGGAGTCTACGTCGATGACATGCTGATCGCTGGCGCGCTGGACAGCAACATCACCACTTTCAAACAGGAAATGCGCGAAAGGTTCAATATGAGTGATTTGGGGCTCCTCACATACTATCTGGGGATTGAGGTATGTCAAATCAACTCAGGTATCTCAATTCGCCAATCGGCTTATGCACAGAAACTGTTGGAGAAGACAGGGATGGCAGAATGCAATCCAAGCCACACTCCTATGGAGCCAAGATTGAAGTTGACCAAGACTAGTACTGAAGCCCAAATCGATGCTACGTCTTTCAGAAGGACGGTTGGTGGTTTGAGGTACTTGATACACACACGTCCTGATCTGTGCTATGCTGTGAGCTTTGTGAGTCGCTTCATGACAAAGCCGAGAGAAGATCATCAAGCTGCTGTGAAGCACATCCTTAGGTATATAGCTGGAACACAGGATTATGGTATTCTGTAGAAGAGAGGAGAAGTAGAGAGGGTGCTGTTAATAGGGTACAGTGATAGTGATCTCGGTGCTGACACTGATGACAGCAAAAGCACATCAGGGGTGATGTTCTTCTTGGAAGAAAGCCCAGTTTCCTGGCAATCACAGAAGCAAAAATCAGTTGCACTATCCTCTTGTGAAGCTGAGTATGTTGCCTCTTCAGTAGCAACTTGCCAAAGAATCTGGTTAAATAGTTTGCTAGAGAAGATCATCGATGGGAAAGTTCAGACTCCTTTGTTGAAAGTGGATAACAAATCAGCAATTGATCTGATCCACAATCCAGTGCATCATGGGCGAAGTAAGCATATCAGAATTCGCTATCACTTCGTCAAGGAGTGTGCAGCAGAGGGAAGGGTCAAGATTGAGTTCGTGAGAACTAATGACCAACTTGCTGACATCCTAACCAAGGCTCTGGGACGGGTCAAGTTCCAGGAACTGAGGGGCGAAATCGAAGTCGAAGAAGTAGATCAAGCGCACAAGGATTAAGCGGAGAATTGTTGCAAATTAAACTTGTGCGCATTCTGTGACTTGGGTGTCAAGTTCTTTACCTTCCTTAGTTATGAGTTTCTTTAGGAAACTATATCAGGCCTGATTGACAGCCATAGTTTACTTCCTGTAATAGGATTATTTACTTCCATATAATCCTCTATATAAACAAAGAAAAACACAAAAAGCTGCAACAAGCAATTAGGCAGCACCACATACTAGTGTTCTCTCTCACCTATGTTTGCGTGTCTTCCTGAGCACGGGTGAAATTCCGACGAACTCTGACAGACTAATTACCTTATGAGTTACTCCATTTATTCTATTAGTAGCCACTTTGGTAAAGATCTTAAAACTTACATTTAGTCAACAAATTGGTCTATATTGTTGAATCTTACTAGCTTCCTTACATTTAAGTAAAAGAATGATCGTTCCAAAGTTTAGAATATGCAATGGTAAAATGCCATCATGAAAGTCTTGGAATAACGCCATTAAGTCCCCTTTTATTGTTTCCCAAAAAGTTTGATAGAGCTCAATTGGCAAACCATCGGGCCTCGGTGCTTTATTATATTCCATCTGGAAGACCGCCTCTTTAACCTCTTTTTCAGTAAATTGTTCGATTAATATTTCATTTTCCTTCTCCGTCACTTGTGGGATATCTTCAATTCGAGTCTCATCCATAGAGAAATTATTCCCTAATGGTGATCCAAATAGATTCTTGTAATATGATGTGATATGTTTTTTCAGCGTCATCACCTTCAATTATTTATCCCTCATGTTGGAGCTGTGTTTTTCTATGTTTACCTTTGGCTACTAGATTAAAATATTTAGTATTGAAATCCCCTTCCAATAAATCTTTTACTTTCGCTCTTTGGTACCACTTGATTTCTTCCACTCTTAACATCATAGCCAATCTATTACTGAGACAATTTTTTAGATTTATCTCCTCGTGATAACAATGTTATCTCTGATTTCTTATTTAATTCATCCAACTTATTTAGTATTTCCTTCTTTTCTTTCTTGTATTGTCCACTTACATTTATAGTCCATCCTCTCAAAGATTGCCTCACTTTTCTGATTTTACTTTGCAATCTTCCAAGGGAAGTACTCTCAACCCTCAAGCCTGTCTATATCTCCTTAATCACGTCAGTAAAACCATCATGAGAATTTGAATTAAGGAGGGTTACATGATGATGATGTAACATTGGACAACGGAAATTTTTGCTCCCATTCCATACTAATTAAAATTCTATCTAATTTTTTGAAAGTAGGATTTGCCAAATTATTCGCCCATGTGTATTTTCACCCTGTCAACTCTAGTTCCCTAAGATTTAACCCATCAATGATTGCATTAAACATGAAGGGCCATCTATCACTATAATTGTCATTATTCTTTTCGAGTGGGCTCCTTAATATGTTATAGTCACCACCTATTAGAAGAGGAAGACTCCCATGGGGACACATGGAGACTAATTCGGCTAGAAATTATTTTTTCAAATGTGTTTGAGTGGGACCATACACGACCACCAGAGCCCATTTGAAACTGTCATTTATATTACATAAATGAAATTTCACAAAAAAGTCTCCTTCACTAATGGTCCCTATATCAAACACACTAAGATCAACCCCTAAAAGTATACCACCAGACCTGCCTCTTGGAGATTTGGTATGCCAAATAAATTCCTTCCCAGCACAAAGGTTTTTTAGAACATTTGGCCTAAACTCACTTGAAGTTTCTACAATGGCTATAAAATTTAAATTATGCTCTTTCATAAGATCTGAAATAAATTTATGTTTTTTAAGGTCTCAACCCATTACTATTCCAAAAAATACCTTTCATTGAACACTATGATATTTAGTTTTCTTTTTCCCTTTTTTCTTACTAGACAAAGAAGATGGTTTTTTCTTTTGAATGCTTTTGCAATCCATAGGATAAGCAACATCCAGATCCATCACTTCATCCATGATTTCACTACATAGGGAATTTAGAATTAACTTATCTACTTCTTCCTCTTCTTCCAGTTTCTTCTGTTCATTATCAAAAATCAAATCAACCTTGTCTGTTGTTATCTTTTCCAAAAATCTTGCTTCCTCTGTTTTCTTAAAACCAGAAACTGATACATTAGCAATACGTTCATCACTTCCTAAAATAAGTCCTACTTCATTCAGGTTTCTAATGATCTGTTCATTCGAAAACTGCATAAAAGATAGGTTAGGAATATCGCTGTTACCTTTATTCATGCCATCCAGATTGCGCGCCGCCTTCATTTTTTCTGCTCTCTGCCGATTCTTGATCAGCCGATGAAGCCCTTCTCTTGCTCCTTCTTAAAGGTGTAACTGCCTCTGAAGCTCCTGTGTATCAGTGAGCGGTGCAGCGGCTATCACTTCCATCGGTGTTACATCCTCAATTGCCCCTTTCTCTTGCCGATCACCCAGTAAATCATGTTCCAAGTTGTTAAGGTATTCTTTATCATATCCCAACTCTTCTTCTTCTAACTCCTCTGTTATATCTCTCCATTCCAAGTTATCTCGTTTATCAGCCAAACCTGGAACTATTATTCTGTAAGTCATTCTTTCCTTCCCCTTTCTGCAATAACCATTTGATCCCCCCCCCCCTTGTCTTCTCAGAAGCATCATTTGAATTATCTTCTCCGGCTGCTACCTTGCCATTACACTCGCTATCCTCCTCTCTCTCTCGCCATTTTTAGCTGCATCAGAATCACCACCTGATTCATCCAACTCCATCGGCATTGGGATATAATTACTATTTTCAGGTTCAACACTGAAATGCAGTTCATACACGCTCTACCCAATAACAATATCAACAGACTTGGGTATTAGCTCTGGGTTTAATACCAACACTTGCAGCCGACATATTGCATGAGTCCTCGTAAACTCGATGTCAACATCTTTAGTTATTCCTAGAATACAACCAATTGCCCATATTACCAAGAAATCTCTAAGCTCTTTAGGCAGCCCTGTAAATTGAACCCATACTTTTGGAAGCTCATATTTAGCCATATCACGTTGTCTTCCCTCCTCAATTATCATCTTAGTGCTACTGTTTTAACAAGCACAGTGCCCCACTCAATCATACGTAGCAGTTCTGAAAGTATTGTTACCAACCTCTTGCATCTCCCATTGCCACTTCCCAGGTATTAATATTTCCATCTCCGCTATTACTTGATTAGCAGTGAGGACCCCATCTAACGCACATCACTTTCTGCCTTAATATGAGCATTGCTAGGAATATAATAAAACCCCAGTCCTTGAACTGCATAACCACAAGGAATTGCATGCAACTTGTTAGCAACCTTGTATAATGGGCATCTTCCTTTGACATGTTCTTACTCTGGCAAGCTGGACAGAAAAGTTCAGTACTGCAGTCCTGCATGGTGTGCCCTTTTGTGAGACAACGATAGCAATACGACGGTTTGCCATTACTTGCTGTCATTCTAGCAGCACCCTGACTTGATGATTCCAACACATCCAGTTGAACATTCTAACAATCACCTTGCTGATTTTCCGTGATTAGATCATGATGGAATAAGTCTAGTGCAGACGCTTTCTGTTTTATGCTTTACGTTTTTCGCTTTAACATCTTAGACTAGCTTTTCAGCTTTATGCTTTAGCATTTTAGACTAGCATCTTAGCATATGCTTGGCTGTCCACCAGCCTATATATATGTATCTCCAACTCCTCAGATTGGTCATGGCATTCTAGTGAGTAAGAAACATAGAGAAAATTGCCCCAACACTAAGTGTTATCCCTCACAATGCGAGTATTGTGCTTAACAATTGACATCAGAGCCGTATGATTCTGTGATCTAACCAATCCCACCCGTGATTCTCTCCAGCGGAGGCGCCAGTCTCCCTACTCGATTCCCTCCCCCGCCGGTCTCTGTGCTCTACCGGCAGTCAGCGACTCGACGGCTTCTTTCCAGTGCAGTAGCAACCTCCGCGACTCTTCTCCGCTAGCGGCGTGCCATGTCCGCAGAAGGCTCTCACCGCTCGGTCCCCTCGAGCGTGCGACGTAGGCAGGAGGCCGACCACGCCGTAGCAGAGGAGCGCGAGCGGGTGGCAGCAGAGGCCGTAGCAAGGTCGTCGACAACGACGAGCCACAGCCTCCCTCAGGGCCTGTCATCATTCGCGAGAAGCTCCAATTCACTCAGGAGCAGTGGGAGGCCCGCCAGGGTAATCGGAAGAAGGGGAAGCCTTCTTCCTCGACAGGCGGCCGCAAGCACGGCATGCCGCGCAAGGCACGCGGAGGCGCCCAAGGCAAGGCGCGTGCACGTGCCGAGGGTGACGCCCGCGGAGGCGCCCA
>BCLF01000074.1:152272-211610 GCA_001602275.1 Zoysia japonica | reverse complement strand
TGGACGTACCGAGGGTGACGCCCGCGGAGGCGCCCAAGGCGGCGCCGCCGGCGAGCGCAGGGCGGCACGAGACGACATTTGCCGCAACTGTGGCAGGCTTGGCCATTGGGCCAGGGATTGTCAACAGCCGAGGCGCGGCCAAGCTCATGTCGCACAGGCTGAGGAGGAGGATCCGGCTCTGCTCCTAGCACACGGGAATATCGAGCTACCTCCAGCAGCATCGGCCGCAACAGCTCTCCTCAACCTCGACGAGCCGAGGGCACACGCCTTCCTCGGTGACGGCTCCAGCGACGACAAGATCGACGGCTGGTTCCTCGACAGTGGTGCCACTCACCACATGACAGGTCGCAGGGAGTTCTCTGACCTAAACGTCGACGTGCGCGGCTCCGTCAAGTTCGACGACTCTTCGGCTGTGGACATCAGGAGCATTGGCTCCATTGTCCTCGTCGCCAAGACTAGCGAACACCGACCCCTTACTAGAGTCTACTTCATCCCCACACTAAGTAACTTCATCATCAGGCTGGGCTAGCTGGATGAGAATGGCTCGCGTGTGGAGATCAAGGATGGAGTCATGAGGATCTGAGACCGCCATTGTCGCCTTCTTGCCAAGGTATATAGAGGCATCAATCGCCTCTACGTCCTCAATGTGCAAGTGGCGCAGCCCGTATGTCTCGCAGCCCGCTGCGATGACAACGTCTGACTGTGGCACGAGCGCTTTGGGCACCTCAACTTTGAGGCCCTGAAGCAGCTTGGCGACAAAGGGATGGTGCAGGGCATGCCGCGGGTCGAGCATGTGAAACAGCTTTACGACACCTACGTCCTCACCAAGCAGCGGCGACTCCTGTTCCCTCGTCAGGCGAGTTTTCGCACTAAGAAAAAGATAGAGCTAGTGCACGGCGACCTCTACGGTTCCGTGACACCAACCACACCTGGAGGCCGACGCTACTTTCTGCTACTCGTCGACAACGTGTCCCGCTACATGTGGGCATACCTCCTCGACACCAAGGCGTCAGCAGCTGATGCTATCAAGCGTCAACTGGCTACGGCAGAGGAGTGCGGCTGCAAGCTTCGAGTGCTACGCACCGACAACGACGGTGAATTCACGGCGGCTGAGTTCACGTCGTACTGCGCTGACGAGGGGATTTAGCTCCACTACTCCACGCCGTACAGCCCGCAGCAGAACGGCGTCGTCGAACGGCGCAACCAGACGGTGGTGGGGATGGCCCGAGCCCTCCTCAAGCAGAGAGGGATGCCGGCCATCATCTAGGGAGAGGCGGTGGTGACAGCCGTCTACATCCTCAACCGCTCGCCCACCAAGGCGCTCGGCGGCAGGACGCCGTACGAGGCTTGGCATGGACGCAAGCTAGCGGTTGCCTCACGTTCGTTAAGGAGCTTGGCCACGTCGGCAAGCTCGACGACAGGAGCACTCCTGGAGTGTTCATCGGCTATGCGGAGGGCACGAAAGCCTACCGCATCCTTGACCTGAAGACAGCATGTGCGCACGACGTGCGACACTGTGTTCGACGAAGGGCGAGGTTGGGCATAGGGCAAGATGGTGGACGACGGCCCGACTCCGACGTACAACGACTTCACCGTCTAGTACGTCCACTTCGAGGGAGCTGGGAGAGTGGACAGCTCTTCTTCGCCAAGCACGCCTACCCCAGTCCCCGAGCCTCCACCGACTCCAGCAATTGTGACGCCAGCTGCGACGAGTTCCCCACCACCACCACCATAGCCGACCACGCCACGCTCTCCGGCGCCGACAGCTACTCCTCCAGGCACGTCTACACCAGCACATGCTCTAGTCGAGCACAACCCGGTGGAGTTCGCTACTCCACTCCCTCACGACGAGGAGCGTGTCGACGTGTACCACGACGGCGAGTTGTGGAGGTATCGCACGATGGAGGACCTTCTCGGCGACGCACCGGTGCCGAGACTAGTGCCTCACGACCTGGAGGCACAGTTGCATCTTGCGTGCGACAACGGCAAGCCTCGCTCCTTCGCTGAGGCTGAGGGACATGCGGCATGGCGCGCCGTGATGAAGCTAGAGATGGATGTGGTTGAGAGGAACCGCATTTGGAAGCTCGCTGACCTTCCTTCTGGACACCGCGTGATCACCCTTAAGTGGGTGTTCAAGCTGAAAAAGGATGAGGCCAGTGCCATCGTCAAACACAAAGCTCGCTTGGTGGCACGCGGGTTTGTGCAGCAGGAGGGAATCGACTTCGACGATGCCTTCGCACTCTTGCGCTGACTACCCAGGAGGGCTGGCACGTCCACCACATGGATGTCAAATCGGCGTTTCTCAACAGCGACTTGAAGGAGGAGGTTTACGTGCACAAGCGCTGGGATTTGTCATCCCTGGCAAAGAGGGCAAGGTGCTGCGCCTGCGCAAGGCCCTCTACGGCTTGCGGCAGGCACCACGGGCGTGGAACGCCAAGCTGAATTCCACGCTGAAGGAGATGAGTTTCGAGCAAAGCCCGCACGAGGCGGCCATCTACCGGCAGGGCAACGGCGACAATGCTCTGCTGGTGGGTGTCTATGTCGACGACTTGGTGATCACGGGCACCAAGGATGTGGAGGTTGCAGCGTTCAAGGAGAAAATGAAGGCCACCTTCCAGATAAGCAACTTGGGGCCTCTCTCCTTCTACCTGGGGATCGAGGTGCACCAGGATCGACAGACCGGTTCGCCAAGCGCATCGTTAAGCTAGCTGGACTCACCGACTGCAACCCAGCTCTCACTCCGATAGAGGAGAGGCTGAAGCTCAGCCGTGACAATACGACAGAGGAGGTGGATGCCACGCAGTACCGACGCCTTGTGGGAAGCCTTCGCTACCTCAACCATACACGGCCGAACTTAGCGTTCTCTGTCGGCTACGTCAGTCAGTTCATGCAGCGACCGACGATGGAGCACCAACAGGCTGTCAAAAGAATCATCCGCTATGTTGCGGGGACTCTTGACCACGGCCTCCACTACCCGAGGTGTCCCGGGCGGCACATTTCATCGGGTACAGCGACAGTGACCACGCCGGCGACATCGACACCAGCAAGAGCACGAGCGGGGTGCTCTTCTTCCTCGACAAGTGCCTTGTTAGCTGGCAGTCGGTCAAGCAGCAGGTGGTGGCCTTGTCCAGCTGCGAGACTGAGTACATAGCTGCTTCCACCGCTTCAACTCAGGTGCTCTGGCTCGCTCGGCTGCTTAGTGATCTCTTTGGCAGAGACGCTGAAGCAGTGAAGCTCAGGGTGGACACCAAGTCCACTCTGGCTTTGGCAAAGAACTCTGTCTTACACGAGCACAGCCACATCAGAGTGAAGTACCACTTCATCCGACGCTGCTTGGAGGAAGGGAGCGTCAGAGTAAGCTACATCAACACCATGGACCAACTTGCTGATCTTCTCATCAAGTCCCTTGATAGGATCAAGTTTCAGGAGCTTCGAGCCAGGATTGGGATGATTCAAATCTCCCAGAAGACGACGCACAAGACTTAGGGGGAGAATGATGGAATAAGTCTATTCCAGGCGCTTTATGACCCCTCAGGTTGGTCATGGCATTCTAGTGAGTCAGAAATATAGAGAAAATTGCCCAAACACTGAGTGTCATTCCTCACAATGCGAGTATTGCGCCTAACAGATCAAGTGATCCTTTCTCTGACTCTATCGACTGCCCTGCTAACGCAGCCAATACTTGTTGCATAAGTGCCATTACATGAGTCGAGATCGAATTTACTGCCACCGGAGGAGTTCCACCTGCAGATGGTTGGCCTGTTAAACCCGGACCTGTCCCTTTTCCTATGCATCCCAAATCCTTTGCAGCACCTGTATTCTAAACAGAGGATTGTGAAACTGCACCTCCATTGGTCTCCCTACGACCTGCAGTCTGTCCACCATAACCACCACGATGAAACCAGTTGTTGGATCCAACACCACAGCCCCTATACACATATCCTCTTCCTCCAGCCCGACCTCCTTGGTAACCCCTACCTCCATATCCTGTATGAGAACTTTGAGACTGGAACTGAAAACCTCCTCGCACCAAAACTCCTGCCTGTCCCCTTCCTCTTGTCTCTCCACGGAATGAACCACGATTGCCATCTCCATCGCGATTAGCAGATGGCACCCCGTTGTTCTCCATACCGCTGAGAAGAACTTCTATGTAAGAACGTGTCTGTGGCGGTGACTGGAAAGTTTTCTGTGCCCTAGGTTTGCCCAGGGAGCCTGTTTTAGAGAAAAGAGCAACTAGGCCTGGAGTAAGCCTATAAGGTATTCATTTTCCATGCCCAACTCGGCCCATGAGTAGCTCATGACGGCCTGTATAGTTTGAAGCGGAATTTGAATTTTGAAAATCCATGATTGTCGCCTGATCCAATCGTGCATTAACGTTCTCCTTAGTCACCGTCGGCGCCGGCCGGAACCAAGCGCCGCCGGAAGATTTTACCGGAGATGTCCAAGAAGATCGCACATGGGACAGAGGAGAACGAGAAACACCTTTGGGGCATACCTCTTTCTTAGCTCTTGCAAATGCATCTCCCAGAGTATATGGTGGAGAGATCCTTGGAGGAGGCAGTTTTCCTTTCAATGGCTGCATCTGTTTTCTCTTAATTTCCACCCAGTTGTTGATCAGCTTTTTGGAAATCGGACCATGTTTGAGGTTACACGGCTCCTGTGAATTTGGTGTTTTTAATTCCTGCTCAGCCTGGATAATATCATCCAAGGTGAATCCCGAATCTATTGCTTGTTTTCTCAACTCCATAGAGGAAATGGAGTCAACATCACTTTCTGACTCCGATTCACCTCCATCCCCAGACGCCCAAAACCTTGAACCAGTCCACGGTTCTACACCATGGATATGGGGACGAGACACAGACGAAGCTGTTACCCCCAATTCTGTTGCTATGAAGAAAAATTCCTTGTCAAGAATCAACCGTTCCTCAGAGAGCGAAACGGGCAAAATTTCTTCCTACGTTGTCACCGTTGGTAATGTCAGGCGACGCACTCGAAGTGCCGCCTTCGGCATCTTCCACCTGCGCCAGATCCTTTTCCTATCCTCCTTACTTTGTACTGATCCAAAAGTTTAGAGAACAAACCTGCATTCTGCAACGTTGATGAATTTGTCTACATGACCCCAGCCATATACCTGGACGACGACGTCGCGCGCGGATAGCACTGTCGTTATTGTGACATCTACTTTCTTCGCTTGATTTATCTAGCCAAGCTCAGGAAACTCTCTTGCGAATTTTGAGCTTGATCAGTCGTCCTGCTCTGGATGCATAGCAGCACAAGAAAACTCTGCTAATCTGAAGAATGAAAACACCAATGCATCGTCTTTATCAGAAGTGAGTTTTTAACCAAGTTTTCAAGTTGTATAACTATACATAGTGCTTCTATTACGTTGCTACACACGCAAAGCATAGTTAAATTTGACAAGCAGACACAGCTGACATGATTATATGTAGCTCACAGTTTCCTTTTGTCTTGATTAACAAACTATTACTCAGATTGATGATTATCGTGTAGTACTTAAACCTCTGAGTGTCTCTACTGCATACCGATTGGAGAGAGCTGTCTACAGCAAGCATAACACTCCATAAGTCCATAATAGTGTCAAAATTAGACAACACATTCATTCTCTTTATATTGTTATTCCATTATATAAAGTTTAGCTGAGAGCATAGGAGTCAGGGTCCATTCATTCTGGTATGAGCCAAAAGTAGGTAAAATGGCAAGACCATACTAAAATCTGCAATAAGTTAACTTTCAAAGCACCAGGATAATAACAAGATAAGATAAAACCGTGGCAGTGCAATCACCTGAGGATGATGTCAGATAGATTTGATAACCTTATAAATCTATTGTGCAGAGAATTTCACATACTGAATGCATCCATTTTGTTAAAAATAAAGTATGAACAACTAAGTTACTTAAATTAAAAACTTACAAAACTATTGTCTTCAGAATTTCACATACTAAACCTCTATAACGTATAACAGGGTTCACATGTAAGGCTTAATACCAAGCTAATAAGATCAAAATTGTTTCGTTGCTGACTTGGAAACAGGAAGGTCCCAGTAAGTCTTCATCCTACCAAATCTGCTTCACTTAACAAAGTGTCGTCTGTGAGACATGATGAACCTGCATCAAAGTGGAATGATTCTGGGGAGAGAGAGATACCAGCTCAACGAATTCCTCTGGAAGTAGTAAGAAATTTCTTACGGAGTGCAGACAGAACCAATGAATGACTTCTTGAGTGCTTGTGTGCTCCATGTGTTGTGAGGGGTTGAGGGCACGAGCTGCTCACCCAAACCTTGATACATACTGCTCGGCAACAGGAGATGTCTCCAGAAGGGATTCGCAGGGCGCCTTGATTCAAAGTTTGGCAATGGGAGAGGTTTCTAGAAGCCGCAGCCAGCAGGCTTGGATTCAAATTTTGGTTCCCAAAAATTAAATTTCGAGGGCAGGCACCCAGAAAGGGATGGTTTGGGAGGGGAGGCAGAAAAGCATGTCATATCTGCCGCTGCCGCTCGTCCTTCGGCATCTCAGTGTTCCTTGTGCACAGCAACCGCGGCGGAGCTAGATCCGGCAAACCCTGAGCCTCCGGCACAACCTAGAACTGGTTGTCCCGATGACTCCAGCGATAGGGGCGCCGACCACATCCAACAAATCAGTGAAATCAATCACAAAACAAGACCAAATCCAATCGATCTGAAGAACAAAAACCCACATCGAAGTAGGAGATGACGGAGCAGGAGAAGACGGAGAGGAGGCTCTGACAATGCCGTGTCGCCGCTGCCTCCTCCTGTCCCCTCATCGACCTACGAAGACGCCGCTTCCTCGGCCTTCGACCGCTGCCGGCGCAAGCTCAACCTCGTAATCATGATCTCCAAGCTCCCTTCGGATCACCATCATCATCGGGGGAGTGAGCGACAGCGTAGACGCCGGGGCAGCACGGGGAGGGGCGACGGAGCGGCGACGACGGTGCAGCGTGGGGAGGGGCGGCGCGGGCAGTGCAGACGTGCAGTGCGGATAGGGGTTGCCGGCGGACAGGGTGGTGGGCGAGGACGGCGGAGAGCCGAGCGGGGGCTGCCTGCCCGAATGGAATTGCAGATGTCGATGGATGGAAGGGCCCACCTGTCGGCCCTCGCTTTCGGTGGGAGGAGGGGCGACGCACCACGACCGGTCACCACCAAGTGAAATGTTTAGTAGTAAAGAAAATAGGGGGGTTCACCGGTTGGAGCTCGTCGGCTAGCTCGCCGCCGGCACAACGGCCGCGTGAGGGGGGCAACCACGGCCACCGGAAGGCTCAAAGCGAAGAGTCGAGCAAGACGGTGGGCGATGCAGGTGACATCGACGGTCGGAATAGAGCAGTTGACGGGCGCAGTGGCGGAGCCGAATTTCGGCGATGGTTAACCGGTGGCGCGGTTAACTAAAACAAATCCTGCCTTTATCTAAAGCTTCACTAATGCTTGGAGAAGAGCGGTGTCTGGGCGGTCAACACCGGAGAAGGCTAGAAGTACACGGTCGTTGGCAACATCGTCGGTGGAGGTGAACGACAGCGAGTGGAGCTCGAAATCCTGTGAGGGCCACTGTGGATTTGTGCTCAGGGAGTGATGAAGCTCCTACCGAAATGAACCAGCCATTACCAGACGTGCAGGAATCGACAGCCACGACAGTGGAGTTTGGTTGCTGGCATTAAGGAAGCACAGGGGTTGGGTTCGGGTCGCATGAAGCGAAAACCCACCTGCGATTAAAGACATTGCAGGTGAAAATTGAGACCTTCATCGACACTCGCGGGTGTGAATCGAAATCGCGTCCGTACCGGTCGGAGTTCGGTTGCCCGTCGGGTCTTGGAGAGCTCAAATCCACAACAAAAATGAAGAAGTAAGTTTTTATGATAAGGAATGACTAATCTGTAAAATAAAGTGAGATGTGTGAATAGTGTTGTTGGATATCTGCTCACTGACACAGTATAATTTACGTATACAGAGAGGTATTTGTGCGTTTTTCTTATCAATGCGACCTAGTCTACGCAAGAGTAAGAGGTTTAATCTAGTTCGAGCCACCGTAGAGGGTGTAATACCTACGTTTAGGGAGAGAGTGGATCGTATAAGCTTATTTAAAATAAGGTTACAATGACAGTAGAGTCCTCACACGAGGAAAAACCCTAAAACACCTGTGTGGAGTTTATTCTTCTAATCTTAACCTTACTTTTGCCTATCGTCTAAAGCCCCATCGCCCTTTTATATAAGGGTCGAGCTGGGGTTACAAGGCTTGGAGACAACAGAACAGAGTAGCCTCCGACGAGTGGAGTCGCGAGCATCTCGAAGTTTATTCCCTGGCATCCTCTAGCACCAGATCATCTTGCCGATGTCCTTCATCTGTCCTTTGTCCAACGATGGAAGACAAAAGTTGCTTTATCAGCGGTTGCATAGTGTCAGCAATCTCTGTGCCTGTCGAGAGTTGGTCGCTGAAGCGGTGGTCGACCCTCGAGGTCGAGCTCGTAAGGCAGTTTCATGACTATTGGTGGTCGGATTTTGTTGCCACCTGGCCCCGACCCTAAGGGGTCGGACCGGTGTCTTCGGCCGAATCTGGCTATCGGGGCCAGATGACGTCTTCGTGCAATCCCGACCCTAGTGGGGTCGAGTTAACTCTTCGAGACTTGACACGATGCAGTCAGTCCTTCATATCTTGGCCGGTGGGCCGCGATTCGTGGTTGGGCCTTTGTATTTATACCGGGTAGGTAGGTACCCGGGGTACATGATCTCGACAAATGTGATAGAGAGGGTAGGGTTAGGTTTATGTGCTAGGATGAAAACTTCATCTTCCTCAATTTTTTACCATGGTGAGGTGGGTTAAATTTTTTTACCATTGTGAGGCGGGTTAAAAATATAAATATGCTAGTTTGGTTGCTCAACGGTCACCGGTGAGTGAAATGAAAAACCCTCCCCACACCTGCAACATCACGGGTTGGGTGCGGGTGACACCCAAAGATGAAAAATGCCACCCGCACCCGTCGCGTACACACACCCATGGATCACTACTACAGAAATGGTTTATGCAGGCGGTTCTAAACCTATCTGTGCAGGCGGAATTTCAAAACGCCGGCATTCAATAGCCTGTAAAAATAGAGTATTTATCCACGCGAAAATTTAGAACCGCCTGCATTACAAGCTCTAATGCCGACAGAGGGTAAAGAAAACCGCCTGCATTAGGTAGCCATAATGCAGGCGGTTGTTAACGACAGTCGCCTGCATTATAGGCTATAATGCAGGCGGCCAATTCTGAGGGCCACCTGCATTGTGGGAAGTAGTGCAGGTGGCTGTTAAGGAGGACCGCTGGGATTAATGGAAGTAGTGTTAGGCGGCTCTTTTTAACAACCAACTGTATTAGTGTTTTATATTAATTTGATATATAATAATTATTATTATTATACAGGTTAGAATATTAAATTGCACTAACATATTTAACACATAACTCAGGTAAAATATTCACATAGACAAATCAAACACATAACTCATGCAAAATATTCACATAGACAAATCAAACTTCTAACAAACAAATGTGTATTACAAAACATGATAAGAGTGATCCAACATCTATATAATACATCGTCGCGATCATCTAGAATAGCCTAAACCTATCATAGAAAGAAAGATGTGGATAGTTCGACAACTCGTTATTTTGCTTTTCATAGAATTCACTATTCTGATGACAAATCTCACACCGAATGAAGTAACACATATCACTTCGGACGTTTTCAACACCATTGCGCTCTATGTCTCTTCCCCAAGGTCACTCATAACTGACGTTAGGACACTGCAAATGAAACATATGATAAACAATTTTCTTACATTTTCATGATTCACTTTATAGTGGCCTATAATCCTAAGATATTCGCATACATAATATCCACAAAGTACAGAGCCAAGAGGTTGCTTATGACACTAGAAAAAATAAACTAGATTAGTCCAAAATTTGTAACTATTAGAATATATATATATAAAGTAAATTTCTATTTGTGTTACCGGATAGTTCGTTCACAGAGTTAATTTTTCTTTGCCATCAGGATGGATCCCACCGAGTTTAATATAGAACAAATAAGCACCACATATATGAAACAAGCATTTCAAAATTATAATGAATGCAATGTAAAGAGTATCCCATAGATAATACATATGAAATGTACATACTTATTTAAAATCTTGATTAAATCTTTGTAGCTGGAGCTTGGGTACAGTGAGTCAAGTACCACTCCCTTGGCCTCTCTCGATTGTATAAAAAAAATATAGTGGTCACTGTACCCACAAACAAAAGTGTTAGATTTAATTAACTTAACAAAATAAGATCAAGGTAGTAATATAACTTACTTAAAATTATAAAGGGCCAATATTCGGTCTTGCAATTGCTGACAAAGTTATACATCGCCCTTCCTATATAAGCAACCACTTCTAACATTCGTTGCTTAGTCATTTCTTTCTTGGTTGCATTGAACTCTTTCTTTGTCATGTCTTTGTATGTATTTGATTTTGGATCAAGTTCACAGTAAAATTGACCTGAGAAATCCTAGTTAGATCAAGAATACCAGATTTTAGTCTCTTCAATTTTTTATCATCTAGATATAGCATCATGCATATAAAATCCACTAATGATTTGTACATGAATATTAACAAATGTAAGATTGATAGATTATGATAGAATTCACTTACAGGCACACACAACAATGAGGTTGATGTCGAAACTAAAAGATAGTGTCTTCTCACCACTCCAAAATGCATTCTCTAGAATATGAAATAGAACATTTTTAATCCCCAAAGAACTCGCCGCTATTTACCAATCATGTAATCTTCTCATTAGGAAATGTAGATTACTAAGTTGTACTGACGTCAGAAATGGCTTGCCATTGACATTCTTTAGGCACATCCTCTTTACGCCATATTGGAGCATTCGATTTCATTTTAAATCAGCGCGTGTATAGACTTTTCCATCTTCCTCCCATGCCTCTGTCGATGTATGTTTTTTGTTGATTCCTCCTGAACAGACAATGTCTTTCTTTTCAATCCCTCAAGATATTTTAATGTTTCTTCTGAAGTAATCTTTTCGTACGAGGCAATTTACCTATGGATTTGTGCAGGAGCTGAAAATGTTTTTCCATTTTCCACTGATTCTTCTTCATCCTTCTGAGATGGGTGCAGCGACGCATCTGGCCCCTTAAGCGATACATCTGTTTGGCAATAGGGAAAATGTGGCAGTGATGCATCTGTTAGACTCTCAATATGCGTATCTTTTTGGGCACTGAGATGGCTGCGACGATACATCTGGCTCCTTAGGCTGATCAGCTTCACTCTCAAGAGGTGTATCTTTTGGACCCCAAGATGAAGGTAGCTGCGTAGCATCTGATTGGCCCTTCTCCATTGTTGAATCAGTTTAACCCTTAGGAGAAGATTGTATCTGTAGTTGACTGCTTAGACATGGCGGGGACAAAGGTGGCCCATCGCATAGAGTAATATCACATCGGTGCCAAAGAATAAATTCATTCACTGCCTGTCCAAGTCGTAATATTCCCTCAGACGTACTGTAGTCCAGTTCATAATCAAGATAATTATTATCGATAATCATGATCACTTGTACCTTGCCATTATCTGGTGAGATAGACTGCAATGAAAGGTACGTCCCGAAATCGCAAAAGCAAAAATATATATTCAAATGTATAAAAATTTTTATTCATATTTAAAAATAATGATCAAATAAATTATAGTAAAATATATAATGTTTACCATACTTTATTAAATAAGATTAATGATGAAAGTAGCAATGTTAAATATCAATAATGTTAATATTTTAAAACCGGATAAAGTACAATGGAACCATTATTTACGATACAAGCACTGATGCCCGTGCTAACGTTGCAGCCGAAGAAAAAATATTAAATTAAAAAATAATATATTAAAATTAAAATTTGAAGTTAAAATTAAAATTAGAAGTTTAACAAAATTAAACAAAAACAGTTTGTGCTGTTTAATAAACTGTGCCTTAATTTCAAAAATCGCATGCTGCTTTCTGACGATTACCCATTTCACGCCTACGCCTTAATTTCATGTCAACAATCTTTTGCTTATCGACACCATATGCTTCCAATGAATGTTTTTAGTATATTATGCTTGACACCATATGTTTCCAACAATTAATTTTCGAGTGAATGCTTGACACAATTCTAATTTTAATTTTAATATATTATTTTCTTAATTTAATATTTTTCCTTCGACCGTAATGTTAGCACGGGCATCTGTGCTAGTAGGAGTAAGCCCTTCCCTTTGAGCTAGAATAAATCTTCATGTGCATGTACATGTTTCTCTTATGGTGCCTTCAACTGCTGGTCCGTGATCTCTTTTATATAGGGTTGAGATGGTACGGAAACAAGCTCTTCTTGCAGGTGAGTATGCAGAATTGTTTCATATCCAGTCAGATCTGAAGACAGAAGGTAACGGATGAAGTAGTGGGCTGAAGATGCCTTAACGAACCTCAGATTAACACTGGCTCAAGTATTAGAGATTTAAGAACATTCAAGACCAACTGTTGTTGTCGACACCAGAATTGACCGGGTTGTTTGGCCTGCTAACAGGCAATACTTAAGGTACTATGAAATAATCAGTGAGTGCACTCCAACAGTATTCGATGCAAGTGGGCCGCTACACCAAATAATCAGGGTGGCTAAATCTGAATATTTTTAATATGACTTTGTAAGGCTGTGGTTTTGCATATTTTTGCAAGTCACCTTTTCCACCCCCAGTTATACCTGAAATTTTTTTTAAGTGATGCACACAACATGTTGTAGGGTACAACAAATATTTTTTCCATGGAGAGAGAGAATACAAAAAGTTACTGAAACTGTTGCCGGATCAGGAACATAGCAACATTTTTCTCTGTCCTAAAGACTAAGTTGATATTGATCGTACGCTTGGCATCTGGCAATAGAAACTATGCAATCAGTGCACTCCGTCGCTTGGCAGCCACACGACGGTGTAGATATAATGATGTAGAGATGATTTTTTAATCCGTTGCAACGCACGGGCATTCGACTAGTAGTGAATTAAATAGCATCTACAAATAATAAATTACTTATAATTAATCTACAAGCCTATAACTTCTAAATAATTCCAGGCTAACACTAATTAATCAGTAGAGCGTAAATATAGATTTTTCATATTTTATGAATGCATGAAAATGGAGATATGCCCTTATGCATATTGCACATTATTTAATTAATATAAATAAAGCTAATGCAGAAAATGCACATTTGATGGTTTTAAAATATTCTACATGTTACAAGGATTCCAACGATATATTATTTGTAATTTTCGAGCTAGAAATCAATTTCTATGATTTTTGCGAGTTTCTACAAATTTCTGCATAATTATTAAATAGATTTCAGAAATATTCAAATCTTCCAGCCATTTGGAGAAAGCCTCAACAGGGGCCACAGGGTTGCCACACTGGATCACCACGTGACCACATGGGATCCGCGAGCCTGGTGGCAGGCAGCCAGCCATGGCCGTGGTGGCCGGCGCGGCCGGCGCTCGCCGGCGTGATGCTGCTGGTGGCCATGCGTGACCAGAACAGCACCAAAAATGATCATCGCACCAAGAAGCAGCTCGAGGAAGGGTCGAAGGGCTGGGGTTCTCACTGTAGAACGCTGGCGGCGAGTAGCGGAGGGAAAATGAACTCCGGCGAGGTGGCTTGGGTGCTAGGGTCCTCTAACGTCGACGTCCTCTTCGCCGGGAGTATCACCGAAAGTGATGGGAAGGCTGGCGCTGTGGTCGTCGATGCCGGGGAAGGCCGGAGAGAGGGGGTCACCGGCGGGGTGGCACGGCCTCCATGAACGCCGGCGACTAACTTCGATGTACGACCAAAAATCTCGAAGAAACAAGGGGAAGAGACATTAGATGGAGGTACCATGTCTCACGGTCCAAGAAGAATGAGGCATAGCTCACCGGTGCTCGCCAATTTGGCCGGGACGTGGCTGCAGCTCCGAAAACTCGATCTTGGGCAAATCTTCAAAATTTGAGACAATCCAACGGGGCTTCGATCAGCATGGCTGGGTGGCTCGGGACGCACCAACGAGATGGGTGCCGAGCTCCACAGCACCAAGGCAATGGCGACTGCCTCAGGAAGGAGAGAACGAGAGGGTGCTGCGTGCTGGCCGCTGAGTTCGAGATCAGATAAAAAGGGAGAAATGAGAGGCTGACGTGTGGATCCCGCAGGCAGAGGTGTCCAACCGAGCTTAACACTTGATCATTTTGGGGACAGAAACGGAATGAGCAAATAAACTTGGATCGAAGTAAAACTTGGTAGGTTGAACCTGTAACATATGTTCTACAACATAAACGACATGCACAGGGTTTTTCAAAGGAACGTGGGAGATATGGAATTTTGAAAATTGTTAATTGATAAGGAGGCTTGGAAAAAATCTGCTGAAAGGTCAGATAGTACAGATGGTTTACCATGTTAGGGGTTCCAAAAGGAACACTTTCGGTGCTCTGAACATTTTCAAACTTGTGGGGAATAGTTGTTAATCCAGAGATCTCGACCCTAACCAACATGCACAGGCGGATTCAAAAGAAACCAGAAGATATTGAATTTTGAAACTGTTCAACCAATAAGGAGAGTTGGAAAAATTTGCTGAAAGCAGATCAGTTAACCAACTTCTGGGGTCTTAAAAAAATATCTCCTGAGCTTTGATGTGAACAAAACTCGGTAGAGATGTTCTTGGCAAAGTCTTCTCCCATACTACTGACATGCACAGGCACATCCCAAAAATATTGTGAGTTATAGTCTTGAAAACAGGTAACTTTAAGCAGAGTTGCAAGAAATCCGCTGAAGGCAGACCAGTTAACAAGTTTCCAAGGTGTGAAAAGACTACCTCAGCAGTTTTGAAAATCTTGAAATTTGGCAAAGAGGTAGAAAATTTTGGTAATAAAAACTTTTGTTTTAGGATCATGTTGAATTTCTGACTGGATTCAAAACTACAGGATTTGGAAATAGGTAGTCGCTAAGGATTCGGAGTTTTGGATTGGAGTATTTAGCTTGAAGAATTTGGCCAGCCCTAGGGAAATTTTATTCCAAAATTTGGTTCCCCTAATTCATAGCTTTGGTTTTAAAAGTTCTGAACTTTCTCTTTTTGGGAAGGTATGAATTGGAAAATTTGAATTCTTAAGATTTTTACTTAAACCGATTTTAATTTCTCCCTTTAAGCTTCAACACATTCTCATTTTGGTCGTTTGTTAACGAGAACATTAATTGTTACAGCCCTCTCCCTGAAAGAAATCTCGTCCCGAGATTTAGAACAAAAGAGGGAGTGGTGGAAGAAAGGAAACTTACAGAGATCGGAGAAACACGGGAAAATTGGTATGGAGATATTCTTTAGTTTCCTAAGTAGCTTCATCTCTAGAGTGATTACTCCACTGGACCTTATAAAATTTTTGGCTCTTGTTTCGAGTGACTCAATCCTTTTGATCAACGATGCCGATAGGATATTCATGATAAGTGATATTTTCTTGTAACTGTTCAATCTCAGGAATCACAACATCACGAGGTAGCTTTAAGCACTTCTTGAGTTTGAGACATGTAAGATATTATGAACTTTAGATAGTTCTAGTAGGTAAGGGACGGTGCCACATTTCTCCACAATTTGGAAAGGACCAATATATCTTGGAGCCAACTTTCCTCTTATCCCAAAGCGTTGCACACCTTTGGTAGCAGATATCCGTATGTATGCATGATCACCTACCTCAAATTCCAAGGGGCAGCGTCTTTTATCGGCATAACTCTTCTGACGAGATTTAGCAGCCTTTAAGTTCGCTTGTATGACTCGAACTTTCTCTTCGGCTTGAGCTACTAAATCAGGTCCAAAGTTCACTCTTTCACTACTCAGACCAATTCATTGGGGTTCGACATGAATGACCATACAGAGCTTCAAAAGGAGACATCTTGATGCTCTCTTGATAGCTATTGTTGTAGGAGAATTTTGCAAATGGCAAGTACTCATCCCAATTTTTACCACTTGTGAGAACACATGACCGAAGCATATCTTCCAATATTTGATTGACACGCTCGATTTGACCATCGGTTTGCGGATGATAAACGGAGCTTCGAATTAACTTGATACCCAAACAAGTATGCACTTGCTCCCAGAAACGAGAGGCAAAAGCGCTTTCTCTATCCGACACAATGGTCTTGGGTACTCCATGCAAGCAAAGAATGCAAGAGATATACAACTCGGCATACTTTTTAATCCTGTTGCAAGCGTTCACAGGAATGAAGTGAGCTGATTTTGTCAAGAGGTCCATGATGACCCAAATAGAATCATGCTGCCGAGAAGTAAACGGTAGCCCCACAATGAAGTCCATGCTTATGTCTTCCCACTTTCAATTGGGAATACTCAGAGGTTGTAAAGGACCTGCTAAGCGTAAGTGGTCCGCTTTTACTTTCCGGCATTTGTCACATTCAAACACATATTTGACAATTTCTCGCTTCATTCTTGTCCACCAAAACTTCTTTCTTAGATCATGGTATCTTGTTACTCCCAGGATGGGTGGAGTATTTGGATAAGTGAGCCTCATCCATGATTTTCTTGCGTAGCCCATGATCTTTAGGTACCACAATTCGGTTATGGAACCACAAGGTACCCTCATCATCCTCTTTAAACGGCATTGCTTCACCACTCTTGAGTCTCTCTCTAATTTTCAGCATGCCCGCATCTTTCTTCTGAGCCTCAATAATCTCTTCTCGAATAGTCAGAACGAGAGCAATATTATATAAGGCTCCACGCAGTTGAACTCTCATGCTTGGTTCACTTTCACTAGAGTATAGTGTTGCAGAAATTCGACAACGGTGGCAATAAGATTTGCGACTCAAGACATCGGCAACTACATTTGCTTTGATGGGATGATAATGGATATCTAACTCATAATCCTAGATAAGTTCAAGCCATATTCTTTGCCTTATATTCAGACCTTGCTGAGTCAAGATATATTTCAAACTCTTATGGTCTGTGTACAGATGCACAAGATTCCCAATGAGACAGTGTCTCTATATCTTCAAGGCTAGAACCACGGATGCTAATTCTAAGTCATGAGTAGAATAATTTTGCTCATGATGTCGAAGCTATCATGAAACATAAGCAATTACACAACCTTTTTGCATCAACACACTTCCGAGACCCATACCAGAAACATCACAATACACATCAAAAGGCTTCGTGATGTCAAGTTGAGCTAGCACGGGCGTTGTATTCAAGTATTTCTTGAGAGTTAGGAAAGCTTCTTCACAAGAAGGATTCCACACATGCCTTACTTATAAAACTGTGAGTCGACAGGAATAAAAAAGTACAAATACGGGGTGTTCACGTATAGAAAATATACCCGCAAGCACTTCACCTTCTGGAATCTCACCAAGTGCAGTATAGTTGACTCGACCAGTCTTGGGTACATTGTTCATCTGATGAGGTGCCTTGTTAGCAGCCTGAAGATGAGCATTAACATTTCGGTTCTGCGGCTGCCTCGACTGGCGATAATCTCTAGCAAAGTGGCCCGTATGACCACAGTTGAAGCAAGGCTGTAAACTAGGCGCTAAACGCTATGGAGGTCGAAAGCCCAGCGCACGCTGCTGATTGGAGCCATAAGAGACTCCTTGCTGATGTGGTGGTGGTGGATGGTAAGGAGGACGCTGAACTGGAGTGGAGCGGTACTGCTAGCTAGTAGGAGAAGTGTATACCATTCGATACTTCTGTGGTGCACCACCAGATGGTCTTGGAGCTGAGCGCTTCTTGGCCTTCAGCTTGAGCATCTTGTCTTTAGCAAAGATTGCTCTATCCATAAGATGGTTGAAGTCACGAAACTCAATGGCCGAGAGCTTATCTTGCATCTCTTCTGAAAGACCGTTGTAAAAACATTCTGTCTTTTTCTTGTTAGTATTGACATCATCAAGAGCATACTGAGCAAGATAGTTGAACTCATGCAAGTACTCTATAACAGACTTGCTACCTCACTTCAGATTGAGGAACTCCAGTCTCTTGATTTCCATCACACCCTCGGGGATGTGGAAGGCGCAAATAGCAGAACGGAACTCGTCCCAAGTGAAGCAGTGATTAGCAGGCTGCATGGCACGGAAGCTTCTCCACCAAGCATCAGCTTCATTCTGGAGTTGGTGAGCTGCAAAAATAACTTTATCATGCTGTCCACACCTCACAAGATCCAGCTTCTTGTAAGGATCAAGGACACCGAGAAGGGGGTTGAATCGGTGGACTTATACATCATTAGCTTTTTCATGAGGTTGCATGGCAATGGAATCATATTTGTTCTTAAGGACATAATAACACTATTCCTTGGCCTCGGAGGAGCCCTCATGGATATTTTGCAATTGGACCCAAATTTCATGCACGGTGGATGATGCATTAGTTCTAGAAAAGACATCTTTAGAAATGCATCAAAACATAGCATTCTTGACCTTAGCATTGTACTTAATAAAAATGGGATCAAGTCTCTCATTCTCATTCGCAGCGTTGCTAGTATTTTGCCATGCTTTTTTGTCGATTAACTCTAGGTAGGCTTGCATGCGAGCCTTTCAATACGAGTAATCGTTCCCATCGAATATGGGCAGAGTCTCCATCACGTTTGTCATTCTTACTCAAGGCGGTGAAGCTCAAAAATGAGCACTTGGCTCGGATACCACTTAGAGCCCTAATTTCGCTACGAAGTTAAACTAAAAGACTTGAGCACAACGGAAGCAAACCTAAACAAGTCTAATAGGCCAAGACCCCTAACAATGCTAGTGATATGAAATAAACAATAACCAAGCACTAGCATGATAGCCACCAAGAGGAATCAAAGAACAACCTAATTCTCAGTGATTTTTTTCCCGAGGTCTCAGAAGGTAGGCGCTTTCCTATAATCCTTGTCGGACCACTCTCGTCAGAGTCCCGGTCCACCTCGTCGTTCTCGGAATGATGCTCACAAGGGTACTCCACTCCCGAAGTGAAGACACCGACAGCTCGGCTGTCGCACACAATACCCAAGCGCTAGAGAAAGCCACCAAGGCTCGAGCCCCCTCTTGGTGTCTCTTTTGAGTGGAGGACCCGGAACCGCGTACAAACTTGGCGTTGTCTTCCACAATCTCCTCAAAAGCTCGAGCACAGACTCCTAGCTAGTCTAGGCTGCCCACACCAAGTGTAATAGGCAAAACTCACTCCTCTCAAGCCCTACAAGTTCTAGAAGTGGATGAATACTCCCTATCACTCTCCTACTGGCACCAAAGATCTCCAATCTTGCAATGTGCTCTCTTGGTGGTGTCCCTTGGCCTTTCACAACTTGGCTCCAGCAATTCTAATCAAGGGCATATAGGGAAACGTCTCCCTCCACGGTTTAAATAAGCTCCAAGCCCAGAAACAGTCGTTGAGACGTGATGTCATAAATCTGACTGCTGTATGAAATTATCAGACTGTCCGCTGACTACACCACCAGACTGTCCGGTGACTTCTTCCTCCTCGTCCAGGAAAACACCCTCTCTGGAGTCCACTCCATAGGACACCAGAGTGTCCAGTGCATACCTTCATCGGACTGTCCGGTGACCTTTACTTCTAGACTCACAGAGACATCATCTCTGGACTTCAGCTCCTGGCTCACCGGATTGTTCGATCACTGCACAGACGGACTGTTCAGTGACTCTCCTCGACAACTCTAGAGAGCACCTCTCTCTGCACTGGCTCCTCCAAGGCTCACTGGACTGTCCGGTGACCTCACCGGACTGTTCGGTGACTAAATCTTCAGCTGGTCTTGAGCTCCGGTATTCGACTTCGCTTTCTCTGCCATCTTCATTGCTTTCTGAGGATCTAAGGAGCATTCACACCCTCTAACACTTGTAGGACAGGATATAAATGACCGTACCCCCTTTATAGTACCGGTGTTCCTATGAACTCTCTCGCTAGTCCTTAGCCTTGGTCCTCCGAAGCCCGGCAACTCCTCTTCTAGGGTTCATTCTTGTTATCCACCGAGGAAGCCCACCATGTTGATGTAGAATTAGCGGGGTGGTACCTGCAACACAACCGTTACCTATGGTTGCTCATTCAATAACCAAAATAAATTTATACCTTTTAGAGGACTTTAAAGGTCATGAAACTTACACTTCTCTTCAATGGTGTACAGCTAGTGATCAGCATCAAGAGGATCCTTTGATCGGGTGAAAGATAGGCGGCTGAGCGCATAGGAAATCCGTGAATTCATTATTACGGGGAGCGTCACCGCCACCTCGGGGAGCCAAGTACTAAGCAATGGCCTGGAGAACACCAGTCTGCTACTGACGGTTGCGCTCAATCTCTAAGGGCACTTTTGCCGTCGTTGGCGGTGGTGGTGGTTGTGGTGTTGCTGCTCCCTGCTGAGAAGATTACCCCTCATTGCACTCGTTACTGCTTCGAGTGCACACCATTCTGCCAATTAAGGTGCACATGCATTAGCAGAAGGTTTGACAGAAGTCAAATGTGGGGCGAACATAAAAAGGGGTCATTAAAATAGAAAGATACCGATTCTGTTTTGGACAGACAACCATCACAAAAACTGAAATATGGTACTGATATATGATGAATCCGAAGTAGCGTTGAATAACAAAGTCGTGGAGGACTTTCATAGCTTTACAACACATATTTACTCGCCCTCATATGATAAGCAGAACAGGAGTTATGAAATTTTGAAGCCAGCAACGGGGTACCGAAATCAGGAGTGAGCTTCATTTTAAAACCTACGTGTTGAAGGACTTGAAAATGAAAACTGGAGGAGATTGTACTACAAATTTGTAGGAAATTTGTGCAACATGTTCAGATTGGTATTAACATTTGACTTTTAAAATTTATTAGATGTTCAAGGACGCATAATATACATGTTTGCAATGCATGAATGACATGATTCGTCCTATCGTTCTCACAAAAAGAAAAAGTTGGTCTAATATAGCGACCATACGTGACCTCGGTGGCAAACACGTTCTCTAAAGACACAAGTTAGTCATTTTCTACAGGAACTACTTTTTTGAGGTTAGCATACCTGGAGAAAACCACATCACAGATTGGCAATACACATACAAAAAGAAAACTTTACATCCCATATCATTCCATACGGAGCGTCCTCAAGTAGGCCATGTTTTGAGAGAGGCGACCGTGATTCGCATCACACCGCAAGAGATCCACACTTACCATTAGGTGGCCAATGGCCGCACTCCCCATTAGATGACAAATGTTTCATATGTTTCGAAGAACATATTCACTTCCCGTACTAATCCTGTATGGGGCACTCTATTCCCCTGAACCTCATATGGATGAGCCCCCAAATTTCACCGCATTCGAGTGCCTACCTTACATTCTTACCTCGACGTAGCCATGTCGTTGCAAGAATAGTAAACAACTGAAAGTAAAATGCATGAATGCAAAAGTTAACATTGTCACTTGTCAATTACACTAATATAGTCCCTATGTGGGCTTACTAACTCGTACCTCACAGTAATTTTTGAAAATAACTCATTTTTTGTTATACTAACCCCGATCTAGCTTTGGTACCATGCTGCGACAGAACCGCCCAAAAATCACAGGCAGCTCGCCTGCAGGATCATATCGGGTGACATTGAGCAAATATTCAAATAGTACAACATGAGTGATAAAATACATTATAGGAAACCGGTTTAAAGTCTTACAATAAAGTTCCGGTTGTTCTTAAGATAGATATTTAAAAACAGAGTTTAAACAGAGCGGAAGCGATACACAAAGATGATACACTCATCTGTTTCCTAAACTTGAGACATGACTTGTCGGCGTTCGGACCACCGGCAAAGTACGAAATACGATCGAGGGGGTGGTGTGCCTTCAATATTCGATATGGCGCAGTCTATAGAAGACTCAAAGAGTTTTTACCTGGTTCGGGCCACCTCGAATGGTGTGATACCCTACGTCCAGGGGATGGTTTATCTCGGTGGAAGAGTACAAAGGGTCGGATTCTCTCTTCGGGAGAGGGTTCGGCGCCCAGATCGTGGGTGCTCGATGCACATATTTGTGGGGCTGCTTGCGCGTAGATTGTTACGTGCAAGAGCTCTAGGTTTCGGTCTGTATGTGTTCGTTGTTGTCTCTCTCTCTTCTATCGCTCCCTGGGCCCCCTTTATATAGGGCGGTCCGTGGTTACAAAATGGTGGGCCCTATGCGGTTCTGCTGTATTGCTGACAGGTGGGTCCTCCACTGGCGTCGTCATCATTCGTTATAACCATGCGAGGGCGTGGCCCGTCGCGTCGCACGCAGCAGCGGGCACTGTACCGCCAGTCCGGCACTGTAGTGTCAGTCTGGTACTGTAGTGTCAGCCACAGTGCCACCGGGTCTTGTCCGTTGACTCCCGCGGCCCGTCTGGTACTGTAGCTTCAGCTGGAGTGTTGTTGTGGTGAACCCGTCCTGTCCCGTCAGGACGGTTGGCGATTGGCCACCGGAATAAATATGACATAACGCCGTACCTACCCCCCGGGGATCCGTCCCCGAGAGTCGGCTTTCGGAGGTCGGCGTCATCGTGCGTCTTAGCGCGGCTAAGACTTGGCTTTCGTAGATCATCGCCTTGGGGGTCGGACCGCAAGTTCGTGCGCCGTCATCCGACCTCAAAATCCCCGGGGTACGTGTACGAGTACGGGTCATCAAGTATCCGGGGTACATGATCTCGACAGTAGCCCCAGAGCCTGACGCCATTTGCGACTTCTTGTTGAGGCGGCACTGGGCTGGTCGTCTCTGAAGTTCGTTTTGATCCTACAGGAGCGCGCGAACGCACCCATAGGGCGTAGCCCCCGAGCCCTCGAGCGATCCGGAGGGTCGGTCGTGGGCTAAAGCGTTGTGCCGACCATCACTCGTTGATGGTTGATCCTACGGGGGCACGTGAGCACGCCCGTAGGGCGTAGCCCCCGAGCCCTCGAGCGATCCGAAGGGTCGGTCGTGGGCTGAAGCGTTGTGCGGATCATCACTCGTTGATGGTTGATCCTCGGAGGCGCGCGAGCATGCCCGTAGGGCGTAGCCGTCGAGCCCGGAGGCATTTCGGAGGGCTGACCGTGGGTTTTACTGCCACGCGTTGTTCCGACCGTCGGGGTCGGGCCGAGGTCGCGCTCGGTCTTTCGTTCGGAAAGACGCTTAGAACGGGCCGGTTCGATGCGGTCCCTGCCCATGATCAGCATCGCGCCTAGGCCTAACGCCATGATCAGCGCCCAATCGTTAGAATCGGCCAAGTGGCCTCAGCGGTCAATCAGCCGACCGTGGGAAGCTTCGTTCGCGTGCTTTCCCTTATTCGGACTCCCCGCGAAGGTCAGGAGAATCGAACAGCCTTCACGCCTCCACGTGGAGGGTGATCGGATTGTTTGTGAATCGCAATCGCCGGTCGATCTAGGCGGTTGGTTTGAATTCGAACGGACGGCATCCGGGACGCGGTGGTTCGCGTGCCTGCGTCACGTCGTCTGCCAGTCGTGCTCTGATAGCCGTCTTGTCAAAGTAATGCTGGCGCCCCGGCTGCGGCAGACGCGGCGAGGCGTGGCCCGGGCCCGCTCGTTAGTGGGTCGGGTGAGTATGGCTTGGGTGTGCGTCGGGGCGCGAGCCCACGACCGCGCAGTTACTCTCTCGATCGATTGCGGGCGGCGCAGTAACTGCGCGGGCCGTTTAAATGGAGGGGTGCGGTAACTTCGCGTTTTCACCCAGCCTCCTTGCTTCGTCTTCAACCTTCCGTCGCGCGTGAGAGCTCGTTAGCTCCGCCCTTTGCCTTAGCATCGTTAGGTTCGGCGATCGCCGTCGTTCTAGCCCGCGTTCTTCCCGTGTCGTCGTCATCTTCGCGATGTCTAAGTGGGAGCCTTCAACCGTTCATGACGCCCTGCTCACGAGGTGGAGCGTCATCGGGATGATCCCGCTGAGGGAATCGGCTGGGTGGGTGGCTGGCTACGGCCACGTCATGCCCGCGCCGTCGCCAGAGAAGATCGTCAGCTTCCTGGCCTACCACGAGCGTGGGCTTGGACTACTGGTCTCAAGCTTTTTTCGGGGCGTCCTGAACCAGTACGGCGCTCGGCTTCATCAGTTCGTGCCGAACGGGGTCCTCCACGCCTCCGGCCTAGTCTTCTGCTGTGAAAATATTTCTTCCTCGCCGATCTCCAGACATCGAAGGAGAATGGGGTCAGCAAGCGCGTCAGCGGCGTCAACATCATGCTCCGGACCAAGGAGTCCCAAGAGTACATCGAGGTCAACCTGAATACCTCGTTGAAGGGCTGGAGGAGGTCCTGGTTTTATATCAACAACGCCGACCTCCAGCTCCCGCCCTTCGAGGACTTGGTGCCCGAGACGACCGGGTCTTGGAAGTTGAGGCTCTCGGCTGTGGAGGTCGAGTCGATCCGATCGCAGCTAGAGGCGATCTGGCATCTGCGGGAGCAGGAGCAGACCGGCACGACGGTCTTCGGCGTCGTCGCCATGCGACGTCGGATCATGCAGCTACGCTGCCGGGTGCACAGCATCGGGGAGTACAAGGGGCTGGACGACGAGACCTGCGAGGTGCGCGGCTGGCCTCTCTCGGACAAAGGTGTCCTCGTCCGGACCTCGACGGTCTTTAAGGACGCAGAGGGCAGCCTCAACCGGGGGCCCCGTCCCCTCGACGGGGATCACCACCAGCTGGTGAGTGCAGGGTCTTTGCGTCGTAGTGGTTATTGCTGCATTGAGTTTATCGTTAGTCGCTTTCAGGGTCTGTAGGGGGCCGCGGCCGTGACCGAGGTCACGACTAGCTCCGCCGCCGCACCGTAGCCGAGAACCGGGTCCAGTCTTGCGGCATCGCCGAGGCCGAGGAGGACCGGCAGGAAGCAAAAGGCAAAGTCCAGGTTCTTGGACTACCTGTGCAGCGGCGAGGTCATCCCACGCCCTGAGGATCGAGGGCAGGTCGACGGCGGGCCAGGGCGTGGCCGTTCTGGCGCAGGCAGCCGCAGCGGCAGCGGCCAAAGATTCTGACCCCTTCGAGGGTCTCAACTCCTTGTCCGACGAGCAGGAGCAAGAGCAGGAGCAGGGGTCAGCGGCGAAGAGGGCGAGGGTCGACCCCCTGGAGGCGGCGACCGTCAGCTCTGGGAGCTCGGTCGACTCCCCGCCTCGGGCAACCGAGGTAGCCGTGGCGGAGCCGGCCTAGGCGGTGACGGCCCCTCCCCTCGGGAGACCCGGCCCCCACGACGCCCAATCATCCAGATTCGGCGTCGATCGGCGAGGTGAGCCTTCGGTGGCTCTATTTTATTTTCGTCTTCGGATTTGACTAACTGAGCTCCTTCGTAACCAGGGCTCTGGCGTCGGCGGGGGCGCCACGGTTAGCAGCCGCCCCAGCACCGACAGGTGGATTGACGGCCGGCGGGTCGGGCGTCGGCTGTAGCGGCGAGGTCCGGGCCGAGGAGTCGAGCCTCGGGAGCCCGGAGCCGCCGCGCATGGAGGCCACCGAGGAGGTCATGCTCCCAGCCCTCGAGCCGTGGGTGGACCGACCCCGCGTGGTGCCGAGGGTTTCGTTCCTCGACTCGGCTGTCGTGTGCCGAGCTTCGCCGATCATGGGATCAGCGGTTGCTTCGTGTCTCCGACTGCTGGAGCCGGAGAGACGCTTCTGGTTGTTGAAGCGCGCTGCCGAGGTAAAAGCGCACGCGGTCGTACACTTCTCTCAGCGCTGGATCCTCGGGAGCGGCGGTCTCGTTGAGGACGCACGCCGCTGCCGCGAGGTTCTCAAGCGGAGTGTCGAAGGTTGGCGACCCTCCAGCTACGAGCTGCTGGTGAGTGAACCGTCCTCGGGCTCGAGCTGCGTCGCTGGGACCGGCTATAGCCTTGCCTCGAGGCTCGGGGCTGCCAGTTCATCCCGGGGGCAGCCAGGCCCGGCCAACGGTGTCCACCACGGGGCGCGAGGACGGGTTGGCGCCCGGCATGTTGCCGAGAGTCGCCGGTTCCCCGCCCTTAGGGGCGTGGAGAGTGAAGCACTCCCTCGACGGGTCGTGCCCCAGGACAGCATGGCTTCGTCAGCGCCCGGCATGAAGGTGAAGCTCGCCGCCTTCGTTGGCGATGAAGCTCAGGCTACCGAAGCGGAAGGCCTGTCCAGAGGCGAAAGTGAGTACGCGCCACAACCGGCCATCGTCGCTGATGGCGACCGTGAAGCCCCCGAAGCGAAGGTGGGAGACCGAAGTGTCTCCCATGACAGCAAAGAAGGAAGCCATCGAAAAGGCGAAGCGAGCGCACACCAAGAGAATGCCCCTACCTGGAGCGTCGACTGTCGGTGTTCTGACCACCGGCACAGTACGAAATACAATCGAGGGGGTGGTGTGCCTTCGATATTCGATGTGGGTTAGCCTACGGAAGACTCAAAGAGTTTTTACCTGGTTCGGGCAACCTGAATGGTGTAATACCATACGTTCAGGGGATGGTTTATCTCGGTGAAAGAGTACAACGGGTCAGATTCTCTCTTTGGGAGAGGGTCCGGCGCCCAGATCGTGGATGCTCGATGCACGTATTCGGGAGGCTGCTTGCGCGTAGACGGTTACGCGCAAGAGCTCTGGGTTTCGATATGTATGTGTTCGTTGTTGTCTCTCTCTCTTCTATCGCTCCCCGGGCCCCTTTTATATAGGGCGGTCCGGGGTTACAAAATGGTGGGCCCTATGCGGTTCTGCTGTCTTGCTGACAGGTGGGTCCTCCACTGACGTCGCCATCATTCATTATGCCCATGCGAGGGCATGGCCCGTCGCGTCGCACCCAGGGCGGGCACTATAGTACCAGTCCAGCAGCGTAGTGTTAGTTCGGTACTGTAGTGTCAGCCACAGTGCCGCCGGGTCTTGTCCGTTGACTCTCGCAGCCGTCTGGTACTGTAGCTTCAGCTGGAGTGTCGTCGTGGTGAACTCGTCCCGTCCCGTCAAAACGGTTGGCGGTTGGCCACCGGAATAAATATGACATAATGCCGTACCTAACCCCGGGGGTCGGTCCCCGAGAGTCGGCTTTCGGAGGTCGGCGTCACCGTGCGTCTTAGCGCGGCTAAGACTTGGCTTTCGTAGATCGTCGCGTCGGGGTCGGACCGCGCGTTCATGCGTCGTCATCCGACCTCAAAAACCCCCCGGTGTACACGTACGAGTACGGATCATCAAGTACTCGGGGTACATGATCCCGACATGTCTCGCCCTAAAACATGCTTCAATCCTCGTGACCTGAGGTAGGTGAAGAGGAAACCCAGTCAATAGACCAGTCCGCAGGAGGTCCACCTTTCCACACTACCTTGCCGCAGCAGTCACACCAACCTGCACGCACAAAAAAAGGGAAACAAAAAATCGTGAGTACTAATTACTCAGCAAGACCTACCGGTCAGAAGGCTAACTACAGCCGACTCCTAAACATGAGTAGGCTGACTCAGGAAAGGTTCTTTTGCAAAAATATAGCGCTAATATATTGGATCCTTATCTTCAAGTTTTAGCCGTAAATTAAGTGTAGGGCAAAGGTAAATTTAGCTTGCACTATAACTACATTAAACATGGTTGCCAAGAAATTTCAGATAAATATAATAAAACAAATCACATTCACTTCATTATTCACATTTTTACTACGATGTGACGCAGTGAACAACTGGTACTCGTTTCTGTGAGGGGCAGCGATTATAATCGGTTTACATCCAGCCAGAGAAACCTTTATTACACGACACGTACGCGTTTTCCAGAAGCCGCACGTGGCAACCTTTCACGCAACCCATAGGGCCGATCCGATATGCCTACGTCGAGAACATGGTCCCCATGCAATAGCTCCCAGAGTCTATCTATGGCCAGCCCCAAGTCTCTCTCAACTAAAAACCAAGGAGAGATAGGGTTCATCCAACCACTACGGTATTGAGCTACATCAGTTTTCTGAGTTCCATATACCCAGTATGTAACCGATACTATTCAAACTTGCTCAATATGTAACTGGTACTATTCAAACTTGCTCAACGGGGCCACACTCATTCGGTCCTTAACCGACACAGATAGGGCTACCGCACACAAGACTCCTCTCATGTTACCAGCCCTTCCCTGTCCAATCTCACATTCATCATTTATGTGATAAGCTAAACCAACTTTATCCTTTTATGCCATCTTCTAATGTCTATATTAACCACCTAAAGCTCGCGAGTGAAGTTTCTCATTCACTCCTACCGTTAAATAAGACTCATAGCCTTGCTCTAAATCGAGTTACCTGTACCAAAAATACTTAACCCAGGGAAAGAATTCCTAATATGCAATCTAGGTTTTCAGTCAACTCCTAAAAACCTAATGCACAATACATTAACCATACACAGTGATAAAATGTAAAACAATTAAAATAAAGTTAATGCACTGGGGCTTGCCTTGGGTTTGCTGAGAGTTAGCACAAGCAAGAGAATGATCAGCAGCACCAGTCAGATCCTTAGCAGCAACTCTAGTTGGCTCGCCTTCAATGTCGTTTCCTATTTGCATGAGATGATATGCAAATAAGCAAATACATGCATTTAAAACTAACTCATGTTATGCCATGCTCACGAAAAAAATATGATCATGGTCAGTATGCTAATGAGTTTATGGGCCCAAATTTTGTCAAAAAGTGCTAATTATGGTTATATACTACATGATTTTAATTAATTAATATGAGGAAACTATTCCTAAATTTTGTTAATATGGTTCCTAAAGACATAATTCAACATCTTACTCGATAATTATATCAAATAGGTGCTAAACTAATTTCTGACCAAATCTTATAATTTATTGACAACTAGTTGATTTATATTGAATTAAATAGCATCTACAAATAATAAATTACTTATAATTAATCTACAAGCCTATAAATTCTAAATAATTCCAGGACAACACTAATTAATCAGTAGATTGTAAATATAGATTTTTCATATTTTATGAATGCATGAAAATGGAGATATGCCCTTATGCACATTACATATTATTTAATTAATATAAATAATGCTAATGCATAAAATGAAAATGTATGGTTTTAAAATATTCTACATGTTACAAGGATTCCAACGATATATTATTTGTAATTTTTTGAGCTAAAAATCAATTTCAATGATTTTTGCAAGTTTCTACGAATTTCTGCGTAATTATTAAATAGATTTCCGAAATAATCTTCCAGCCATCTGGAGAAAGCCTCAGCAGGGGCCACAGGGTTGGCATACTGGATCACCACGTGACCACATGGGATCTGCGACCCTTGTGGCAGGCAGCCAGCCACGGCCGGCGCTCGCCGGCGTGGTGCTGCCGGTAGCCATGTGCGACCAGAACAGCACCAAAAATGATCATCGCACCAAGGAGCAGCCCGAGGAAGTGTCGAAGGGCTGGGGTTCTCACTGTAGAACGCCGACGGCGAGGGGCGGAGGGAAAGTGAACTCTGGCGAGGTGGCTTCGGTGCTAGGGTCCTCGAACGTCGATGTCCACTTTGCCGGGAGTATCACCGGAGTAATGGGAAAGCCAGCGCTGTTGTCGTCGATGCCGGGGAAGGCCGGAGAGAGGGGGTCACCAGCGGGGTGGCATGGCCTCCATGAACGCCGGCAACCAACTTTGATGTACGACCAAAAATCTCGAAGAAACAAGGGGAAAAGACACTAGATGGAGGCACCACGATCCAGATTGTCTCAGGGTCCAAGAAGAATGAGGCATAGCTCACCGGTGCTCGTCAATTTGGCCGGGACGTGGCTGAAGCTCCGGAAACCCGATCTTGGGGAAATCTTCAAAATTCGACACAATCCGATGGGGAAATGCAATGGGACCTTAGGGGTTTGCAAGAGGGTGGAAAGGGGCTTCGATCAGCATGGCTGGGCGGCTCGAGAGCACCGACGAGATGGGGGCACCGAGCTCGACAGCACCATGTCAATGGCGATTGCCTCTGGAACGAGAGAATGAGAGGGTGCTGCGTGCTGTTCGCTGGGTTGGAGATCAGAGTGAAATGAGAGGCTGACGTGTGGGTCCCGCAGGCCGAGCTGTCCAACCGAGCTTAACACTTGATCATTTTGGGGACAGAAACGGAATGAGCAAATAAACTTGGATGGAATTAAAACTTGGTAGGATGAACCTGTAACATATGTTCAACAACATAAACAACATGCACATGGTTTTTCAAAGTAACGTGGGAGATATGGAATTTCGAAAATTGTTAATTGATAAGGAGGCTTGGAAAAGGTCAGATAGTTCAGATGGTTTACCATGTTAAGGGTTCCAAAAGGAACACTTTCGGTGCTCTGAACATTTTGAAACTTGTGGAGAATAGTTGTTTATCCAGCGATCTCCACCCTAACCAACATGCACAGGCGGATTCAACAGAAACCGGAAGATATTGAATTTTGAAACGGTTTAACCAATAAGGTAAAAAATCTGCTGCAAGCAGATCAGTTTACCGACTTCTGGGGTCTTAAAGAAATATGTCCTGAGCTCTGATGTGAACGAAACTTGGTAGAGATTTTCTAGACAAAGTCTTCTACCATCCTACCGACATGCACAGGCACATTCGAAAAATACTACGAGTTATAGAATCTTGAAAACAGCTAACTGTTAAGCAGACAGAAATCCGCTGAAGGCAGATCAGTTAACCAGTTTCCAAGGTCTGAAAAGACTACTCCGCAGTTCTGAAAATCTTGAAATTTGGCGAGGTAGAAAATATTGAGAATAAAAACTTTTGTTTTAGGATTATGTTGAATTTCGGACTGGATTCGAATCAATCGGATTTGGAAAATAGGTACTCGCTAAGGATTCGGAATTTTTAATTGGAGTCTTGCTTGATGAATTTGGCCAACCCTAGGGAAATTTTATTCCAAAGTTTGGTTCCCCTAATTCATATCTTTGGTTTTTGAAAGTTCTGAACTTTCTCTTTTTTGGAAGGTTTGAATTCGAAAATTTGAATTCTTAAGATTTTTACTTAAACCGATTTTTATTTCTCCCTTTAAGCTTCAACACATCCTCATTTCGGTCGTTTGTTTACGAGAGCACGAATTGCTATAGTAAGTTGACTTTTTTTGCTTCTTCATCTTAATCTTGTTGTGCAAGAAGTATTCCAAGTACTTCATCCGTGGTGAAACTCTTGAAGTTGTCCTTGTTCCTAATAAGAGTACACAAATAAGAGTTCAAAGATTGGAGGGCTTGGAGTAAAATGTCTTCAAGCTTCACTCCAAGCGCTTTTCTCTTGTTGACGATCTACATGAGACGATCATATACTTTTTGTGGCCCTTCATTCTTCTTCCTAATGAACAAGTTGCATTGTCCTCTTAGGAGGTCTTCTCTTGCTTCCTTGACGATGCCGTCCCTTCATGAATGATCTCAAGCATCTTCCAAATTTGATGGGCGTT
This sequence comes from Zoysia japonica, assembly GCA_001602275.1. Classification (NCBI taxonomy): domain Eukaryota; kingdom Viridiplantae; phylum Streptophyta; class Magnoliopsida; order Poales; family Poaceae; genus Zoysia; species Zoysia japonica. The sequence goes on along the minus strand of BCLF01000074.1, from coordinate 180,246 downwards.
CCTTATCCACCATCTTGGTGTATTCTTGAGGACTTCGCACCAAAATGATGACGGAGGCTACTTGAACATTGCGGTGCATGTTGACTTCATCTTTTTTAGTAAGATTTTCCTCATCCTAAAATGTCAAACCCTTCTCCACAATCCTCAAGATTTGCGGTCCCATTGACTCAAGGTACGTAAGCATTCGGTACTTCTAATGCTTTTAGAAAGTTCCATCAAAGATAGGAATCTTTTGTCAGACCCAGTTTTAAAACTAAAACCGAGTGACTCTTTATGTGTGCCCAAGAATCAAGTTTCACACATAAAGCGACTTCATTAATGGTAAACCGAACAATGTCTTGAATACACTGAAATTAACCTATTACAAAAATGACTAAGAGTCTTAGAAATTATTACAAACCAAAGCAGCGAAAAATAACTAAAACGCTTGGGCTTCCACAGGCAGTTGACGAAGAGGTGTTCACCTAGACTTTAGCTCCAAGGTCATCTATGTTCTCTCAGACTTCTCCTTCTACTGAGCAGCATATATAAAGGCAAGGTTGAGTATGAGATGTACTTAGCAAGTGTGAGAAAAGATGACATGCGACAACAAACAACGCAAAGGCAACATAGAGTTCTTTTGCATAAAACATACAAGAGAGATACACTTTATATTAAGCACCTATTTACTAAGTGATAGACATCAAACATCTATAAACCAACATGCGTACAGCCTACCCAGCTGTAGCACCAACCTAAGAACCACTCACGGTCTCCCACTGTGATCACGAACCAAACCATACCAAAATCCCACAAATCATGCGAGGTTCCATGCAATGCTCAAGACCGTGAGCACGACTGTCATTACAGTTTTGACTCTGCAGAGGTTGTACACATTCTCCACGAGAAGTGATTTCATTCCCTATTTTCAGGTGCACTAAAGAATCTCCATTACGCCTGTGCCAACTGTGCAGTCGCACACTTCCTTCGATGTGAGGGCCAAGAGATCACTTCAAGCCTTTTCCATTGCTTCCTCTAGCTTGTACGTGCCCACTGAGGTTTCACCTAATCAAGCACTAACCATAACCTGAGAAAGGCTCCCTCTTGTGCCAGATGGTTCCCAGGAGTAACCCTCCTCCCCACACAACTCTCTCCAGGCAGATTCAGGCGTAACCCGATTTTCCTACTCCACCAGCTGGCACGCACAGAACTGGTCACCACCACTTACTATGCTAGGCCACACCCACACTTGGCTCGTGGTTGTACGGTTACGCTTGGGTGGTCGCTCCACGAAACGGTCCTTAGATTTGCGAAGATACCAAACCAAGGAACAGTGACGGTAACACCGCACACTGCCCTACACCAACCATAAAGTACCTTTGATCCAGAGTGAAATTACTTGTCTTATTATCTTGGATGAGCTGCTTGATCTCGTTGATCTTTTCATCCTCTAGTTGACCTTTATTAATTTCCTCCTCTAAGGTCGATTCAACCTCCATGGTTACTATTTCTGTAGCATTGACCATTCCTGGATTGAGCTTCTCAAATTCCTTACTCATTTTTTATGGCATCTCCCTGGCTACTACTATATTACAGTGTCGCTTCTAACTCAATGCATCTGCAACTACATTGGCCTTTCGAGGATGATAGTCAATTCCAACATCATAATCCTTGATCAACTCTAACCACTGACGTCGTCTCTGGTTCAGATCTGTCTATGTGAATATATACTTTAGACACTTATGATCTGTATATATTTCACATCGATGCCCAATGAGACAATGCCTATATATCTTCAAAGCATGAACCACTGCTGCTAATTCCAAATCATGAGTAGGATGGTTCAACTCATGTTTCCTCAACTAGCGCGAAGCTTAACACACAACTTGACCTTCTTGCATCAGTACACATCCCAGACCTTGGCGAGATGCATCACAGTAGATGTCAAATTTCTTGCTACTGTCTGGTAGAATCAACAATGATGCTGAGGTCAACCTCTTCTTAAGTTCCTCAAAACTGGCTTGGCACTCACTCGACCACTTGAACTCCTTTCTTTTCTCTAGCAATCGTGTCATTGGCTTGGCTATCTTGGAGAAATCCTTCATGAACCGGCGATAGTATCCTATCAACCCAAAGAAACTACGAATCTTACACATTCTTCGGTGGCATCCAATTCACTACCTCTTTGACCTTGTTTGGATCAGCTGCTACTCCTCCCGCGGATATGATATGCCCAAGGAAGAGACTTATCCAACCAAAACTCACATTTGCTGAACTTCGCATACAACTTATTCTCTCTAAGCTTCTCAAGAACCAACTTTAGATGTTGCTCATGTTCTGCTTCATTCTTGGAGAATACAATGATGTCGTCAATGAACACAACTACGAACTTGTTCAAGTACTCCAAAAACACCTAATTCATCATATGCATGAAGTAAGCAAGGGCGTTGGTCAATCCAAATGACATGACCGTGTACTCATATAATCCATATCTGGTCCAAAAAGCAGTCTGATTCTCTAATCTTTAGTTGATGATAGCTTGACCTCAGATCAATCTTAGAGATTACTTCATCTGATCAAACAGATCCTCAATTCTTGGTAAAGGATACTTGTTCTTGATGATAACATCGTTCAGGGATCTATAATCCACACACATCCTCTGAGTCCCATCTTTCTTTTCCACGAGGAGTATAGGTGCTCCCACGGTGATGAGCTAAGAGAAATGAAACCCTTCTTTTGAAGCTCTGTGATTTGCTTCTTAAGCTCTACTAGTTCATTAACAGGTATCCTATATGGCCTCTTAGATATAGGTGCTGTTCCACGCACTAGATCAATGAGAAATTCAATGTAATGGTCAGGTGGCATACCTGGCAAGTCTTCCAAAAACACATCTTGGTAGTCATGGACAACTCGGATTTTCTCAATGGTTTTGCCCTCCATATTGCAGAGTGCACATGATGGTACTGTTGTACTGGCTGACACAAACTCAACTTTCATCCCAATTGTATTAGCCAATTGGACTGCCCTTCTTGCACACTATATTATTTCATCATACTTCTTTAACCAGTCCATTCCAAGGATTATATCTATCCATCTTGATTCTAGAACAACGAGATTGGACAGAATTCTACCCCCTTATTTCCAGACCTACTGCTTGGCATAAGTGCCTAGTTCTCAAATCCCCTCCAAGAGAACTAACTAGCATAGTATGTTTCATGATAACCATGAGTGTACGTGGTTCTTGATCTTCCATTAGGTCATGGTAACTCTCGATTTAGTGAAGATGCGACACACAATCAATCCGTTCTCAAATCAACACGATTCAAACCCCGCGATCGCAGCATCACTTCTCCTCTGGTTATCAACCGTGCACACACGATTGACCTTGCAAAGAAGGCTAATCTCAGCCCGTGAATCGAAGAACACAAGCAAAAACAGGGAAAAACGTAACTCAATTACAAAACCTAAATTAAACTCACGAAGTTGGAATCCAACAAACCGTCAAACGGTGAAACTATTTAATAACAGATGAAACTAAGCAAAAATATAAACCTAATGACAACGGCTACTGATTATATAAACTTAAGAGCGTTCTTAGAGCAAACCCTAATACTAATGGGCCTAGAAAAGATACATGGCCCAATGGCTAAAAGATAGTGTCGCAGCACCAAGTCAGTTTAAGGATGTCATCTTGTTTTAATGATTCCCGCTGACTTCGGTCGAATTTGGAGGTGAGACCAGTACCGTTGGAAAGGTTATCTTCTTAGCTTTGGTACGTCCTATAGTAGGTGGAGGAGCGTTGTTGTATCCAATGAAGTGATGTCCTCATCATCCTTCTCCTCTTGAAGCGGAGTTGTCCTCGACTCAAATTCATCTTCTTCTCCGATGTATGGCTCCAAATCAAATCCAAAAGTTGAAACATCGATGCATGTGTAAGCTTATTCTTCAAAGCGACGAATTACTTCTCTTGTGTGTGGCCCCATTGTGAAGCCGTTGTGGGCGTGGGCCAACTCTTGTTCGCTCCAATAATCAAGTCAAACTGGTGCGTAGTCTCTTAAATGGGCAGCAGTTCGGGAGGTATCTCGAGTGAAAAATCATCATGATACTACTGCAAAAGCTTAGCAATAGGAGTAGGCAAAGAAGAAATAAGATCCTTAAGTGAAAACAACACATCGTTGCACGTCAAAGCATAACATGAAGCATTTTCATCATAAATTTCAGCAAGATCAGATTTTATTGCCTGCATTACAGGACTTTTCAAATTTATTGCTTGCTAATTTTCAAGTGTAGGAGGATGTTCTTTCTTCTCAATAGCATGTCTATCTGTATCAGCTTGTATAATTTCAGTAAGGGTCAAAAGTAGTAAAGTAATTTTTTGCTTTATGCACGAAGATATATTTATTACTTTTACCATAGCGGATAGCATTATTATCATGTTCCCATGGATGACCCAATAACAATGAACAAGCTTGCATAGGTAAAATATCACAATCCATAGAATCAACATAGATCCCAATGGAGAATGGGACTCGATAAATTTTTGTTACCTTTGCCTTACCAGAGTCGTTTAACCATTCGATATGGTACGGATGTGGATGTGGCCGTGCGAGCAAGTCAAGCTTAGTGTTCAAATTAGTACTCACTAAGTTGTTGCAGCTCCCGCCATCAATGATCACGCATACACGCCGGTTCTTTATCACAAAATGAATCTGAAATAGATTATGGCGTTGAATCTTATCAGGGTGTACCTGTGCGGAGAGCGCTCGTTGGACAATAATGATCCTATAGGCTGAAGTATCATCAGTACCAAATACTTGGCCATCATCATCGTCCAGAATCTTATCATCGGATTCTTTGTCTTCAACATCCGAAGTAGTTATGTATCCTCCATCTTCAATAGCAACGTATACCCGTTGACTTTGGCAATCTTGCGACATATGTCCCATGACATGACATCGATAGCACTTGACATTGGTGGAGCATCATGCAGAAACGGTGGAGGACGTAGTCTTGCTGGGTACCTGCAAAGAAGCCTTACTCGAATCCAAAGATGGTGCCGAAGGGATTGGTTTCAGTGCTACTGCAGTGTTCGACGGTGGTGGCGTACATGTGGTCTAAGAAGAAGGAAACGTTGACCATGGAGTGTATGTGTCGCTGTTCTAGAATTGTTGTCCCTGCAATTCTTTTTCTACTAGCACAGCAATGTGAAACAACTGCTCGACAGTATTATAATCTTTATAATCAATAATGTCTTGAATTTCATGACGCAACTCACCATAAAAATGGCAGATAGTATCATCAATCTCTATCCCACAACGCATCATACCCATTTGCAACTCAGCAAAATAATCTTGAACAGATTTTTATGCAAAATAATCAATAATGTTGTTCTAAGCATTGCAACTTTTTACGCAAATCTCTTTGATAGGAAGTAGGAACAAAACGGTTATGCATAACATCTTTCAATCTATCCTAATTATCAGGTTGCAAATGCGCTTTGCAAAGATCAGTCTACCAGAGAAGCAAAATCTCAAAACTCACTAGTACCTTGTCTAACTCTATAGTTTTCAGGGACTAAGTGAGCGGTGAATTTTGCTCTACAATCTTCTCACAATCAAGATACGCTTCATCATCATAATTACCAGAGAAGGATAGGATGGTAAACTTAATCTTAGACAAAGGTTCATACGGAGCACTATTTTCATTACCTCCCATAACTTGGCAGTTACGGCATTAATGATAAAAGAATTTGTTCTATTGTTCTCTATCATTGTCAACGTCATTCTCAGAGTAGTTCTCGTCACTAACCTTCTCTTCCTTTCTCTGTGGTGGTCGACGCCTCTCAAGGGTTGTCATACGAGTTGAGAGACACTGAAATTTTTGGTTCACTGTTTAGAAGAACATCTCCATTGCATTGAATTGCTTGATCATCCTGGGTCGAACTTAGCAAGAGCGTCAACAAGTTGATTTTGACTGACACATTCAGCGAAGTCATTCGAAGAGTTGGCAGCTTCAGCCTTATCACTTCTAGACTTACCCTTTTCTGCCATGGTTAGAAACAACAAAGAGGCAAAGCAGGATATTCTCCCTACACTACGGTGGTATGGGATCTGTGGTGGTAGATCTGCAAAAGGAAACGACTTAGCAAGTTCATACACGATTCTTACCAATGCAATGCAAAAGATGGTACAATTTTTGGCCGGAGAGACTGAGTCGTAATTCCACAATTGCATGGTCACATATAGTGCTGATCTGAGATGGATATGTAGAGCTTTGAGGGCTGAAATAATAATTAGTGGAACACAATTGTATGACAGATAGTAATACTGAATTAGTGTTCTAAGATGTAATTCTAGTGTCTGCTCGAATCTTATGAAAAATCTAGATGTGAAGGATCAGCAACAGACACGGCTCCAAAAATCAGCGATCAGCATGGGTATAGCACAAGACAGTGATGTCACCTCGATGATGTCACTTTTTTATTTTTATTTTTTAAATTTTCACTATTTTTGTCTTCACCAGAGGCACAAAAATAGGAATACCAAGAAATTTCAGACCGATCTAATAAAGGATGTGTTCTATGAAAAATCACAATGAGGTGTGAAATTGAATATTAAAACTTGTAAAATCACAAAGGTCCTCTACCAGGGGGATTTTGGCCTTGAAAATTTTGTTAAACCAAGCGAAGTGGAGAAGCCCAAATGCATATTTTTGTTTTGAGAATTTGAAAAAGTAATGCGCTTGATTTTGAATTCGTATGTAAAAGTTATGCCCGTTTTACTGAAGGGTGCCCGAAATAAGTTTTTGAAAGCTGTGAAACACAATCGGGATGCAATCGGGTGATGATTTTGTGGATAATTGAGCAGCGAATAATTATAAAGAGGTGGTGATGAGTAGATCACTCTTTTAGATACACACAACACTCCTCAAATTAGTATTATTGGAACTCGTGCACAACAGTTGCGATTAGAGGTGAGCTCGTTCTTAAAGATATATCTTCTTTTATTTAAGAATAGATTGCTACCTAATGACTTTATCATGATTAGAAACATTGAAGAGGGTCAAAAGAAGCTTGAATAAGGACTTGGATATGCTCAAGATCATCAAGGCACGTTAAAACCTCAGAGGATATTCAATCCAGCCCGGGTTCGAGTTCGAGTCGGACTCTACAATTAGCCTGCACTAAAAAGTATGCTCCGGTCGCATACGAGGTCTGTTTTGGACGTTCTTGATATGGAAGGAAAGCTAAGAAAATAACCATTCAAATGGCACTAGTCTCATCTCTAAATTCGACCAGAGCCAACAGGAATCGTTAAAACAAACTACCTTGGTGCTGTGACACTATCTTTTGGCCTTTGGGCCGTGTATTTTTTTTAGACCCATTAGTATTAGGGTTTGCCTCTAAGGTCATTCTAAACTCTACATAAGCAGTAGCAACCATCATTATGGTTTGGTTTTGATTAGTTTTCATCTGTTTCCAAACAGTTTTGTTGTTTGATGGTTCGTTGGTTTTCCAACTTTGTGATTTAATTAAGATTTCGTAATTGAGTTGAGTTCTTCCTTGTTCTTGCTTGTGTTCTTTGATTCGCAGGCTGAGATTAGCCTTCTTGGCGAGGTCAATCGTGTGTGCACGATTGATAACCAGAGGAGAAGTGGTGCTGCTATTACGGGATTCGAATCGTGTTAATTTGATGCCAGATCGATTGTGTGTCGCATCTCTACCAAATCGAGAGTAACCATGACTTGACGGAAGATCAGGAACCACGTACATATGAGGTGGATCTATGAAGGATGGATCTATTTGTGAGTGACACATAGGTGGGTGGATGGGATAAAACTTCGATGCAAAAGAAACAAATAACAAATGTGACACAATAACAGATTAGACGATTGCAAGCCATGAGCAATGACAGAAACAACTGGATGCAAAAAGAATTTTAAATCCAGCAACCAAAACACAAACTAAAGATACAAATTCAACACTACGGACTCTGAAATGAATTTATGCAAAGGCTAAACACGGTATGGACAGGGAAACACCTAACGATTGGACAGGGAAACACCTAACCAAAACGTGCAGGGATACAAATGAATTTTTTGTGTTGCGTCTTTTCTGTGGTCGATTGGATGAAAGCAAATTTGACAAGGATAAACGTGAAATGGACAGTATACCTGAAGCTCTAATTACTACTTGATGTGTATGTGGTTCCCGATCTTCCGTCAGGTCATGATAACTCTCAATTTGGTGGAGATACGACACACAATCGATCCGACCTCAAATAAACACGGTTTAAACCTCATAATCGCAGCACCACTTCTTCTCTTGTTATCAACTGTACACACACGATTGACCTCACCAAAAAGGCTAATTCTAGCCTACGAATCGAATAACAGAAGCAAGAACAAGGAAGAATGCAACTCAATTGTGAAATCTGAATTAAACTCACGAACTTGAAACCCAACAAACCGTCAAATGACGAAACTGTTTGATAACATATGAAACTAAGCAAAATCATAAACCTAATGATAGTGGCTACCGATTATACAGACCTTAGGGCATCCTTAGGGGAAAACTCTAATACTAACGGGTCTAGGAAAGGTACATGGCCCAATGACCAAAAGATAGTGTCGTAACACCAGGGTAGTTTTAGTATGTCATATTGTTTTAACTATTCCCACTAACTCCAATCGAATTAGGAGATGAGACTGGTGCCGTTGGTAAGGTTATCTTCTTAGCTTTTCATCCATATCTAGAACATCCAAAATAGATCCCATATGTGATCTGGACATCCATTTTAGTACGGGCTACTCTTGGAACCCGAGGGCAACTCCACCTCGAGTTGGATTGAACCTTCTCTAGGGTCAAACGTGCCTTGCTGGTCTGGAGCATCTCCAAATCCTTCTTCATGCTTCCCTTGATCGTCTCCAATATTTCTAATAATGATAATAGTTAGGTAGTAATCGATTATCAAAGGAAGGAAGATATGTGTTTGGGAACGAGCTCTCCTCTAAATTCAGTTGTTCTGAATGTTCTATAGTAGGTGGAGGAGCATTGCGTCTATCCAATGAAGGGATATCCTCGTCAAACCATGGGGATTTCAGTCTTTGCAACAAAACTTGATGCTATGAATGAATGCGATGCTCCAGAATCAAATAAAACAGTAGCAGGGTTAGAGTTTGCAAGGAACGTACTCATCAGAACTTCTGGAGCTTGTTGAGCTTTTTCACTGGTCACATAGTTGACTTTGCCATGATGTAGTTGGACTGGCCTTCATTGCCTCCTTGATTGGGCTTCTGAGCTGATCCTATAGATGGTGCAGCAGCTTTGTTAGAACAGTTGTTAGCATAGTATCCTGGCATACCACATTTGAAGCATGCTCCTAGAGCTCCACTGACTGCATTAGCTCCACTGACTAGCTTGTTGGTGTTCTGCCGAGCTGGTGCTGTAGGACGAGGTACTGGCTGATTCCCAACACGAGGCATCTGTGGCGGGTTGGGACGTGCTATCCGAAAACTTGGCTTCTGCATCTAAAAGTTAGGGAATGATGCTTGCATTGATGGCTTCCTAGCATACGAAAGATGATACATCGGTCCCTGTGGTGGCATCATGCAAGGACAAACATTGGTGTTGAAAGACTGCCCATTGAATGACATCTTCCTCTTGTCTTCACACTCAATCTCTGCCCGTTTGTTTTCAAGGACAAGTGCTTTGTCTGCTAGCTTTTGGAAATTAATATAGTCATTACTCATTAGATGGTATTTTAGATCGTGGTTCAACCCATCAAGAAACAGGTCTTGCTTCTTCTCATCGGTGTTTACATCCTCTGGAGCATACCTTGAGAGTTGAGTGAACTTGTTAAGGTATTCATTCACCGACATACCACTCTGCTTCAAGTTCTGGAACTTCTTCTTCTTCAGTCAGATGGTCCCAGTCTGCAACGGCTCCAACCAACTGATGTGTTGCGTAGAGAATTTTCTCACGGACATTGCATTGTGCTATGACAAGCTTCCTCTCAATTGATTGTAAGCCAATCGTTAGCCTCCAAAGGATCCTTGGCTTGAGAGAAAGTAGGTGACCTAGTCCTCAGAAACTCACCCAACTTGCATTGGGTCTGATTTTGCGGGGCTGCCCCTTGATTTTGTTGCATCTGAGTGAGAGCTTGCATCATGTTCCGCATCAACTATGTCTGCATAGCCATGATCTGGGCAAATGGTCCAGTAAATCCATTGTCATTGACGTCATTGTTATTGTTGTTGCTGGCGGTGGGGGGCGCGGTGCAGGTGGGGCGGCAAGGCGTCGGGGGCGGCGCCAGCCGTGGTGGTGGTCGCCGACGGTGGGTGGTGTCGAGGTGGGGGCGTCTCACGTCGAGAATTTAGCATGGCAGTGGAGGAGGGTGGCGGCGGAGGCATCACGCCGACGAGCTGGCGGAGGTGCTGGGCGGCGGTGGGTGCGCCGTCGGAGCAAGGGCAGTGGAGGAGTGCGGGGGCGCGGGCACATCGGGGCACGGTCGGGGGCGCGGTTGGGGGCGCGCGCTGGGCCGACTTTGGGTTCGGGTGAAGAATAACTTCTTCACCCTGGGTGAAGAATAGCAGCTTCCTATATATATTTTAATTCAATAATTGAACACATATTTATATTTCTGACATTTTTATATACCTTTTCATATTTTAAGAGAGCAGAATCTTAATGCGATTCAAATGTAGGAAATGTCATTTTTGTTAATAGAATATATTTTTTTAATTTTTTAAAATAAAATATATTCAGGTGGGATATATAGGTTTCACATCTGATTCACAATATACATGGATCTTGTCTTGTTGCATTAATTCTAAGATACAAATGGGCTGGCTCGGAACGATTAACCATTTTTTGTATTGGGTTGTGGGCTGATCTTTCAAAAATTCAATCGGCATTTATTAAATTTTAGTTCAAAAATGAATAGAAGTTGAGCTCGATCCTAATTTGATTCAGCTCTCACTATTTTTAGTTTATTTTTTTCGGCCCGTTTTCAACCCTAGCTCCAGGAGACAGCATGAGACCTTGCTGCATGATAGGGATGCAAATTTCCACTTTTATGCAGGGATGCAATTGGTTTTTTAATGGGTAGTTACGTAGCCTCTAATTTATTTATTCCACTGACTTAGATTATCAAAAATTTATTTTAGCTTTGAATTATGCGGTTGAGCATCTTTTTGGAATAAGCTAAAGCTATCTTAGAATGTATTATGTGTTTTTTCTATAATAAATGGTTGTGTTAAAATATCCCTATGGCCCTTATCTAAACAAGAGCAGGGACCTGCATCAAACGTTCTGTTCCTACGAGTATAACAACAACGAACGTTGCTCTGTTCAATAGAACATATTGCCGCCGTGATAGTTGGACCTTATGACGAGATCAATGTATGACCTTTCTAAGGTTCAATGACAGCGTCGGACCTCTGTTCAATGTATCCGCAAACAAAATGCAAGTCAATTCAATACGTTCTTCGCCTGCTGATCACTGAGCCGCGGCGACTGCCACTTGTCGCTGAGCCGCCGCGACGGTGCGCCGTCCTTCGCCTGCTGGAAACGCGAACCTGGGATGCGCACGTCCTTTTCATGTGTCCCACACACCTCGGGCGCAGTAGTCCATCACCGCGGGTCTGGTGGCGAGGTTGCTCAACGCGCCGGTGGAGCAAATCCATCGAACCAAACCTACCGCGCAAAGGATATCCTTGCCGATGTGCCGGAGATGTTCATGGCGGCGAACTCCCTGCAGATTGCAGCGTCGTCCGTCGCGTTGCAGCAGGCGGTGCCGTTGTAGCCACAGAAGGAGGGCGACCCGTTGACCGTCCTCCGGAATGCCGCTCAATCAATACCACAATCAGAAACATCATCTCCAACTTATAGCAATCAAATCGAGATGAGGAATACAAATTGCAAGAACAAGAATCCATGCATAATTGTGCGCAAGGGCCTTAGCTTGCTTGTTCGGTACTCTTGGGTACCTGATGATGTGATACTGAACTATTAATATTAATTTGCAACGTTTTGTCAAGTAGACAGGTCAACATCAGTATGGGATAAGCTGACATGTGGTTGTGGTGCACTCAGGAGATATGCGTCACCTTTGTTTCCCATGCTAGGCTTGTGTGTAAAGAAAAGGATGGCTTTCTTTCGGCATTCCAAGGTAGCCAATATAGGAATGATCAATGCATGTCTCCTGCTTACGGATGGACGAGGAACGAATGGGACGACTAGAAACAGAAGATCGGAGCAGGAAGAAGATTCAGTCTTACTCTCCCTGGTCGTCAGACGCACACGAACAAGGTGCCGTGGATCGGATTTGCAGCAGAACACGTATGTAGTTCTTATATCCAGCGCGTCCAACGGGTCGAAGTGGCATGTGTGGCCTGAAGCAACGCGGCTCTATCGTCTCCACAACTTCACAAGCCAATCCGCTATGATAGCCACTAAAATTCATACAAATATCAATGAACAATCTCCGGACTTAGTCGATACTTCCACTGGCAATATGCTGGCTAAAATAGGAGCCCTAAATTGGTTCTTGTCAAGGGATGGCTTGGCAAGCTTTTGTGTGCATATGAGGAGGCTTGACATGCTTCTACTGCCAATTGGTGAGATGTTCTGAAAAGCTTGACTCGCAAGGAGAACTCCGAAGAGAAGTTTTTACTTGCTTTGATTAAGAGTCACAAGCTACGACTTTGTGAAATGGAATACTAATAATAATAATTGTTATATGATAATCAGATTTATGAAGGGATGTGTAGGATTGTAATATGTGGTGCAGGTGTATTCAACTGACTGGTAGAGGATAAGTTGAAGAGAAACCTGTGGATGGCAATTGTACTCAAAAGGGCTTCAGAAACCATTGGGGTGATAAGGAGTATGCATATATGGAAAATCAGCAGAAAATGTGTCCAAAGACGGTGTCCTGAACATCAGATTGAAGAGACGCGGAAATGGAATCTATTGGCCGTTGGTATATATAAAAGGGTTGAAGGTACTAATCACAGTGTATTTCACTACGACACAACAAGATAGTGTGTCACTAACTAGGATGGCCTTCAACCTTACAATACATCGGTGAGGAATCTTGACTCCTTTGCATGCCCATGTAGTTGTAGCTGTACATGTTATATTTTGCTCTTGGTCCTTCGTTCTTCGAGGCAGCTAGTTCCATTGTTTTTACCTGAGCGTGTTTTATCATGTTCTGTCTTTTAGGTTCTTTTTTTCTGCCTATGCCCGTGTGCGGCACCGGAGGACAGAATTGAAGCTTCTCTCATTAGCGGATTTCCCCAGCTGTACAAGTACTGCATATATTCCTTCCTCTCAGAATGGTCATCTTCTATTAGTCCCATCTGCAGGCCCTCGCTAACAAGTGCCATCTCCAGCTGATGGCATTTCTTCTTCCTCTTATGGTAACAATAACAATAGTAATAGCAAGACAGAAAGGAGGAGGGGAAGACGGCGGAACAAGAAGGATACTGCTAAAGAAGAAGGGACGTGTGCGCAATCAGAGGAGGAAGCGTCGATTAATAAGGTGAACGCCTACCAGAGTGTGGGCGGAAGGAATTGGGCCAGCATGTGATTCAGTGGCTAAAGAAGGGCATGCATTTAATGGCTTCTAAATTTGGTTCCACAGAGATACAAAATTTATATGGAGAGACTTCAGATGGCCACATCGATTTTGTGATTCAGGCACAACCATACCTTTTTGCGGCTCCCATGCCCAAGGCTCAGGAGGCACACTGTTTCAAGGCCTCCACACACTATCCCACTCTCTTCGACAACTTTCAGAGAGAACTCCGAGATATTCTGTTGCAGCATCAGAAGGAGGGTTATATTTCTGATTGGCGCTCCACCGAATCCTGGATGCTTATGAAAGAACTGGCGAAATCTGCTGAGCATAGGGCAGCTACCAGCAAAACTAAAACACCTGTTATGCATAATACCCTTGATATAAGCATTGACAAGACAAGGCTGATGCAAACTAAAATAGATAACTTTGTCAAAAAGATGACAGACCTTCAACATATAGAACGAGATGCTGAACTGGAATTCACCCAAGAAGAGTTGGATGCTACTTCAATGATGGACGTCAAGTCGAGGAACCCAGTCCGGCCAGTCGAGTACTTGGTAACTCACGGTCAGGCGCAGGAGCAGTGCGACACCATTTGTAATTTGAAAGTTATCAGCAGTTCAACTGGTATGTTTTCTTTTTGACAGTTTTGTGAGCACATCATAGCTGTACTGTGATATTACTAATATGTAGTGTGGAATGATAATTTTCCCATGATTATCTCCTTTGCAGCATGGTTTAATGACACAGTTTATGTTTTACAAGCTTTGTATGTGATGAAACACATGATAACGACTGTGGAGATTTCTGCTTTTCTTATTTTCTCACCAAGGTTAAGGGGGTTATTGTTCTGAAAACGTTAGAAGCAAGGGTGTCACCAATTATGCAGGGTCCTTCGTGTACATCTAAGAGGGCTATGTCGCTGCCTTTTTCAAAGTTGAACTTGGCAGTGCAGCCACAAGTTCCTATCAACTTGGATAAAAAACATAGATAGTAAGTTGCTTGATATGTGCGCTTGGATTTTAGGATGGAATAAATAGCAACTCTGTGTGGTTCTGGTCATGCATAGAGTTATATGTACTAGGGGGAAATTTTTACTTGCTTCATATCTTCCTATATGCAGGGTTAACTGGCCAACATCTCGTCTCATTGGCAGATGCAGTTACATATGAGGTAATGCAACTTAAGACACGCTAGCTTCCACATTTCCTTTGTTGATCACATGCATGTTTACACGTTTTATACTTGAGTTCTCAACAAACAATATTTGGCTTCTTGCATAATGTTCAGAATAATTGGCATGGACCTTTCTACAAATTGCATGATGTCTTGATGGTAGGAATAATGTTATCTGCTGCGAGTGTGCTGCATCCAATATTTCAAGTATGGTATCACGATGAAAGCTTTCGGATCTTTCATGTTTTAACCTCATTAAAATAGTAATCTGGTGAGAACATAGTTTTACGACTGCTACAGTATATAATGTTCCTACTTCAGTGACGCCATTTGCATTTCTAAAAGTAAAGATCACAACTGTACCTTTACATGTGTTGTACCACTTAAACTATAGAGTTTTTGTTAGCTTAGCTTATTGCCAGTTTCAGTATCTTAAAAGGATTCCTATGCTAATGTTGCAGTACGTAGAGGTATCTGTATGTTGCTGTATGATTATATCAACCCCTTTTTATATGGAGTACCATGCAGCTGTACAGAATGGAACTTATTATGCTCAAGTTAGCCCTAATCTGATCTATAAAAACTGTAGCTTTGTGGTATTGTACTTCGCATGGAATATTACCTTATTATACATGACTATGGTACGTAGGACTGTATGGTGCATCCATTTTTTGTTCAATGATCTAAAGGACATTACCGTTCTGTAGCATCAACATTAGAAGAAATTGATAAATTTTGTAGTCATAATGCGATGCAAATTTCATTCATCTCGAGCAACAATCTTGAGATACAGTTCATTCATCAATCAATGTGAATTGCAGCGCAATCTTGAAGCAATGATGCTTCTTCAGAAGGGAGGATTACAGAAAAGAAATGCATTCATTGGGGTAGTAGCCACTCTCTTCGGAGACAAGGAAGATTTGATGGGCCTGGAGAAAAATAATGTTATTGATTGGGGTGAATCAAAAATAAATGGTGAAAGTTTATTAGGCTACAACTACAACTTCGATAGCTTCCAGTCAAAAGCTCTTGCACTTGCCTTGAACAAAAAGAGGCCTGTCCTAGTTACCCAAGGGCCTCCTGGAACAGGGAAGACTGGTTTGCTTGACTACCTTATTCAATGTGTTGTCCGTCATGGAGAGCGTGTTTTAGTTACAGCTCCAAGCAATGCAGCTGTTGATAACATACTGGAGAAGCTATCAAGTTTTGGACTGAATTTTGTACGATTGGGCATCTAGGATATCTCCATCTGTTATTTCAAGGTCCTTGGGAAACATTGTTACAAGGAGACTTCAGAAGTTCACTGAAGAGTTTGAAAGGAAAAAATCTGACTTGAGAAAGGATTTAAAGCACTGTATACATGATGCTCTTTGGCTTCAGTAATTCGTCAATTACTGAAAAAACTTGGAAAGGACTACAAGAAGGAGAAGGAAATGATGAAGGAGATTCTGTTAGGCGCTGAGGTGATCCTATCAACTAATATTGGGGCTGCCGACCCTCTAATCAGGAGAATTGGCTGCTTGCTTTGACCCGGTAATTATTGATGAAGCAGGACAAGCAATTGAGCCTTCTTGCTGGATCCCTATATTACAAGGAAAGCGTTGCATTCTTGCTGGTGATCACCATCAGCTTGCACCTATTGTCTTGTCAAGAGAGGCTATGGAAGGTGGGTTAGGAATGTCTTTGTTGGAAAGGGCTTCATCATTACGTGATGAACAACTCGTTACAAAGTTAAAAGTGCAATATAGAATGCATGATTCAATAGCTAGTTGGGCATCAAACGAGATGTATGGCGGGTCTCTCAAATCCTCCCCAGTAGTCGCTTCCCGCCTTCTTGCTGATCATCCATTTATCAAGGTACTAAAGCCCAATTTATGTTGATAATAAGGAATTTACTTACATGTAGCTTCACATTTCCAGTTGACGATAAAAACCTGTAACTAATATTCTTTGTCCTGTCACGGCAATACATAACTGTTTCATGCTTATGTTGTACCCCAATATGGTACATGCAACTACCTGCCATCTGGACAGGAGATAGCACTGCCTTGTTCTTTCGTTATTCAGTATCAGTTTCATATGAAAAAAATCTGCCTCTGATTTGATGCTACATAAGTTTATCCTTACACACAAAAACTGTTTCAAAATTAAGTATTGCATCAAACTGTGCAAATCAAGCAATCTATATGTTACATGATTTTATTTCAACAAACCATTGTAAATTTAAACATTATTTATGGATTACATGATTAAACCGCATCCAGGCAGAAGTAGAATATGTCTTATTTAACAAATAAAAGATATTCATACTCCTATTTGCCACTAGCATTCTGAATGCTACTTGCTCCATACATATTTCATTGAGGCGTGACACCGGTTGTTTCTCTCTTCAAAAATGCAGTAATGGATTTTTATTTATCTCCTATAACACACAGATTTCATTCCTTGTGAATGAAAATTGTATGATTTATATCTTGCATGATAAAGAGAAAAAACTGAACCATGCCTCTGCAACTTATGTTCATGCCATACGTGTGATACCAAATTTTATGAAGCCCTCCTAGTTATTATTGCGAGTCTTGATGGAAATCTGTATAATTTACAATTTACTATTTCATTTTTGCCTTCTCATGTGTTCATTTGTTGTTAAACTTATGTTCTAAGTAGTGTTTAATTCTTTATTGCTTCTTTCAGGCCACGTGGATGACAAAGTGTGCCATGCTTTTACTTGATACTCGAATGCCGTATGGAAGTCTAAATGTTGACTGCGAGGAGAACTAAGACCAAGGTGGTACTGGTTCGTTCTATAATAATGGCGGGGCAGATACTGTTGCACAGCATGTTCTCAATCTTGTGCAATGTGGTATGTGCCTCTTTTCTTAATATTATACTGCTCCTAATTATTTGTACGCTCGATTAGTCCTGCTTTTTAATTTTTGCTCTACATCATCCAAAAGAGTGTGCAATTTATCTGAAGCAGCTCATGAGCTTCAGATGAGGCAACACGTAATCCTGGATGGGGGTGGGGCAAGGGGCTCTTCTCTTGATTCTCTTTACAAGATATGCAAACCAGGCAATCTGGAACCTGATTTGGTGCTCAGAATGTTCAGATTAATAATAGATGAAATTAATTTGTGCAGGGTCTCTCCAAATTCGATTGCTGTTCAGTCCCCATATATCGCACAAGTACAATTGTTACGGGAGACGCTAGAAAAGTATCCAGTGGCTTCTGGAGTGGAGGTTTCAACCATAGATAGCTTCCAGGGTAGGGAAGCAGATGCAGTTGTTATATCAATGGTGAGATCTGGTTCTGGTGTTTTCCTGCTTTCGTGAGGTTTACAACGTAACGCATGATTAAGCTTAACCTATAGAAAGAAGATAATGGATAATTTCTTCTTGAAATATACTAGAATGTTTCTTTCGCCTTATTCCTTTCAGGTCCGATCAAATCCCATAGGAGCAGTAGGGTTTCTTGGTGACAAAAGGCGCATCAATGTGGCCATTACAAGGGCAAGGTCACATGTTACAGTGGTGTTTGACAGTTCTACTATTCGTAAAAATGCTTTCCTGGCCAGGCTCCTTTGCCATATTCGGCAGTATGGTCAGGTAAGACATGTGGAACCAGGTCGCTTGGCCGGCGATTTGGACCTTGGATTCAACCCACCAGCCTAGCCTTCGTTAGGTTCAAGATGAATTAGCTACCGGATACTTTGTGCATATTTTTGTAAAGGGTAATTTATCAATTCCAACCGATAGTTTTTTACGGTGTTAATTGCCATTCGCGAAAGTTTGTTCAGGTCAGCAAGTTATACGCAATTGATTTTAGATTAACAGTTGAGCGTATACTTATGTATCGATATTGTCATGTGGGCTAAGCATTACAGCCGCCAGCTTAAAGGTCAGAGCGTAGAAAAAGGATAGGAGGGCAGCTATTCTTGTTTAAAATTTAGTATTCCAGTTAGGTAAGTTTAAGAGATTTAGTTAAATCTAGTATTTCAATTAAGTAAGTTTAGGAGATCTAATTGGCTGAGAGCCTATAAAAAAATACTCGGCATCAAGAAAAGACAAGCAATATGAATTACTAGATTAAAACACCGAGAAGGGGAGGTTGAATCAGTGGATGGACTAATTTCACTACGAATTTAAACTTTGAGACTGAAT
This sequence comes from Zoysia japonica, assembly GCA_001602275.1. Classification (NCBI taxonomy): domain Eukaryota; kingdom Viridiplantae; phylum Streptophyta; class Magnoliopsida; order Poales; family Poaceae; genus Zoysia; species Zoysia japonica. The sequence goes on along the minus strand of BCLF01000074.1, from coordinate 161,347 downwards.
CACAACAGAAGTAAACTTATACCATTCTAGTAAGCCAAGACCCCTAACAATGCTAGTGAAATAATAAGAATAACAAACGAGCACTAGCACGATAGCCACTAAAAGGAATTAAAGAACAACCTATCAAAAGAAAAGTAAATGCGGTAAGTAAACAGAGGGAGATAGAAAGTGCTCAGTGATTTTTCTCGAGGTCTCGAAAGGTAGGCGCCTTTCTCCTAATCCTCTTTTAACCACTACCGTCGGAGTCTCAGTTCCTCTCATCGTTCTTGAAACAATGCTCACCATGGTACGCCTCACTCTCGGAGTAAAGTCACCAGCGGCCATACAATACCCAAACGATAGAGCAAGTCTTCAAGGCTCGAGCGCCCCTCTTAATGTCACTTTCGAGCGGGCGACTCGAAACCACGTAAAAATTTGGTGTCGTCTTCCACAATCTCTTCGGAAGCTTAAACACCTACCCCTAATCGGTCTACACTGCCCAAACCAAGAGTAATAGGTAAAGATCACTCTTCTCAAGCCCCACAAACTCTAAAAGTGTATTAATACTACCTATCACTCTCCTATTAGCACTAAAAATCTCGAATCTTGTCTTGTACTCTCTCGGGGGTGTCCCTTGACCTCTCATAAGTTTTCTCCAGCAGTTCAGACCTTAGGCACACTCGAGAATGTCTCTTTCCACAGTTTAAATAGGCTCCAAGCCCAGAAACAACCGTTGGAATATGATGTCATAAAGTTGACTACTTTATACAATCACCGGACTATCCAGTGACTGGACCTTCGAATTGTCCGGTTACTGTTTCCTCCATTTGACCAGGAAAATACCCTATTTGAAATCTATTCCATATGACACAGGACTGTTCGGTGCATACGACTTTCACTTTTGAACTTCTAGAGACATCTTCTCTGGACTAAAGCTTTTAGCTCACTGGACTATCCGGTGACTGCTCCACCTCGACTCTAGAGAGCACCTGTCTCTGGACTAGCTCCTCCAGAGCTCACCGGACTGTCCGATGACCTCACCGAACTGTCCTGTGACTGCTTCTTTAGCTAGACTTGAGCTTCAATCTTTTACTTCGCTTTTTCTACCATGTTTAGGGCTTTATGAGGTATCTAAAGAGCATTCACACCCTTTGACACATGTTTGAAAGGAGACAAATGACCCTACCCCTTAATAGTACCAACGGTCTTATGGACCCTCTAGCTCATCTTTAGCCTTTATATTCCGACGCCCAAAAACTTCTCTTCTTGGGATCGTCCTCATCATCAATCGAGAAAGCCCGTCTTGCTGTTGTAGAATTAGTGAGGTGGAACCTACAATCACAACCGTTACTTATGGTGTTCATTCAATCACCAAAATTCATTCATTCCTTTTAAGGGACTTCAAAGGTCATGAAGCTAACAGTTACCTTATCCAGTCTTCCTTATTCTTCTAAATCTAATCTCCTTCATCATAGGGCGTAGAGGAGCAAAACCTCGACCCATTACCAATCCTACCTAGGAGCTACGCAGCCAAGGACCTGCGGTCTTGGGCGTCGACGCAAAGTATGTTATTTTAAGTTGCTGTGCGCAATTGCAATTGAGCATTCAGTTATAGTACAAGAGAACCGCTATCAATCATCCAGTAGGTAATAGAATCAATATCCAAGGATATGTCACATTTAGTACTTTTACGTCACTTGTTACTAGGAAGGGGTTGCATATCATAGCAGATCTGCCAAGTGAGATTGCGGATTGTACTGCAGGGTCGTTGAGTGTGCCCCACTTCAAATGGTGTGCCTGCGTAATCGGTCCAAGTTCATGCGTTCACCCACTATTGCCACCATGCTTGCTTGGTCTTCCTTCTAGTCTTTTTGGGGTTGACTCTAACTAGTGACTTTGTTTATGTGGGCCAGATGTATCAGCACCGCCGCGGCTAATAGCGCGCAGCTGGCTGCCACCAGAGCCTCTCTTTCTTTTTAGGATATTTGAATTCTTAGGTTATCGGATCTACTAGTTTGAATTAGTTCCAAGGTTTGTTAGGGCTTGAGGCTATAAAAGCCTACACTAGGCTATGAATAAAATCAAGTCGGAGATTGGGGGGTTCTCGCTTGTCCGAGCTTGCACGACTTCCCTTCCAGACGACTGTTTAGGAGTAAGCCGACCGCTTTAATGCCGTGTAGTGCCATGCCTGCAACGTCTCACCAATACAAAAAGCGGAGCTGTTTGTGGGTGGTTTTCCTGAGCACATTCACGTCGACCTCAAGCTTCGGGAGCCATAGGAGCTCCAGTAGACGATGCACCTTGCTCGGGCGTATGAGCATTGCGCTATGGCCATCCTGCCGATGGACATTCAGCGTGGCGCCAGAGCGCCCCAGCGGCCATCTACGGACCGTCCAACATCACCGAAGAAGCCAGCAAGTGTCCATGGAGTTCTACCGACTTTACCTGTACCACAGCCAAACCCTGCAGTACCGGCACCTCCTCAGACTCTTCGTCACTTGTCATCCACCGAGCTGGCCGAGCGTCGCCGCCAAGGACTTTGCTACAATTGTGACGAGTCCTATGTCCGCGGGCACAAGTGCCAGCGCCTGTTCTTTCTGGAGGTGGCTGACTTCGAGGAGGATGGGGGACCCACGGCTTCAGCTACTACCAAACACACCATCCGTGCCAGCGGTCATCCGCCCTGATCACTTCTCACTACTCCAGACTGATGACGCCCCTACCCGAACTTCAGCTCGAGGAGGAGCTGCTTGCCAAGGGGGAGAGAGATGTTATGTGGGGTAGGTGTAATAGTGTCGCCGCGGCTAAGGGTGCGCGGCTGGCTGCCACCAGAGCCTCTCCTTCTTTTTAAGATCTCTTGTTTGAATTTGAATTCCTAGATTATCGGATCTACTAGTTTGAATTAGTTCTAAGGTTTGTTAGGGCTTGAGGCTATAAAAGTCTATACTAGGCTATGAATAAAATCAAGTCGGAGATCGAGGAAGTTCTCCCTCTCTCCTGGCTTCACACCACCAGAGAGGCATGACGCCTCTGCCAGTTCGCCACCACTGCTAGTACAGGCCACGTCTCCCTCTCTCTCATATTTACAACCTACGCAGCTGTCGAAGGATCAACGATCCTAACAGACGTACTCTTTGACCAGTGATCTGTATAAATTTAATTAGTTTAAACAACATCAAAGATAATTAGTCAAAGATGAGAAGAAAACATGGTTAATCGATCATGAGAATAAGCTTTCTGTAGGCGGAGTGGCTATTGGTTTTTAGTCTTTGGTATTACACTCCATTTATTTGCCTGCTACTCTAGAAATTAATATTTTGTTATAGCGTGGGCGAGGTGTACGGAAAACATCATCTAGGCATACCGTCACTGATATTTTTGTTAACACCTATGCATCGTAGCTGTAGCTCCCCGCGTTTGTGGTCGGGGTGGTTTGTAGTATGCCGTCAATGATATTTTTGTGGGAAGGGCAAGGATTATTCTATATGAAGCTTGCTTCGGAGTTTTGTAAGTCGGACAAAGTCTGATACCTTCTCTGTTTTTAAACTGTTGTCACCGTTGATTTTTAATGTGACTATTTATTTTATTAAAAACATGATAAATATAAGATAGTTCGTTATAATTTGCTTTATTATTAAAAATATTTGAATATCTTCTAAATTTACACATTTAAACTATGATCAAATATGGCATTATATACTACTACAAAATAGTTTTATCCGGACACCCCTTTCTGACAGTGCAGATGGTTCACAGTTGTCAACCGCCTGCACTAAAAGAAAGAGGGGTCTCACAACAAGAACCACCTGCACAGAAGAGACAGTGCAGGCCGTTCTCTTAAGTAACTACCTACACAAAAGTCTACAGCCGGTTGCTTAAGAGAACCGACTGCACGAAGCCTATTTCTGCACGCGGTTCTCTTAGAAAACCGCCTGCACTAAGGAGATTAGTTCAGACGGTTGACTAAGAGAACTGCTTTCCTGTTTAGACAAATGATTTCTTTATGTTGCCCGCCTGCACTAACACCGATAAGTATAAATACGCGGCTGGAACAGAGCGCGTGCGCGGTGGCGAGACGAAAATGAATCAGCAGGGGGAAGGTTTTCTTCGCGAATATTTTTTGGAATCTTGTTCTTTAGGGTAACTATTGCTTCTCCTTCTATTTATTTCAAAATAAAGTGTGATTGTGTCTTAATTCTTAGATTATTCATTATCTAGGGTCTCTCACCATTTTGCCAATTTTAGAGATTTATATTAGCTAAAATTGTTGGAATCTTTTGCTCCTTCTCCGATTTGTTTCAAGATTAAGTGTGATTTGTGCCCTAAATCTTAGATTTTTCATTATCTGGGGTTCCTCAAGATTTTGCCATTTTAGAAGATTTATATTGACTAAAATTTAGAATATTTTGATTATTCTTGACCTACTAAGTTTCCATTCATGTTGTAGAGGTCGCAAATTTTAATTTTGTCAATTATTAATTAACATTTTATTATGTGTAGCTAATATGTAATTAGTATTCTATTTATTTAAATCTATAAAATTATGCGTATGTTGAAATAAAGAAAGGATCGAGCATGGATGTATAATGCACCAAGACCTTCTCCTAAATTCAAAATATTTCTTTACTTGTCGAAGCCACCAAGAATCATGCTAAAAGAGAGAAGAGAAATGAGATATTTTGTCCATGTATTAATTACACCAATGACATTGCCTGGTCAAATACTTTAGTGATCTAGTCACACTTGATCAAGAGAGGTTTTGTGAAGAAATACACCATATGGACAGCACATGGGGAAAAAGATATGTCTCAAGTGGATTGTCCAGATCTTGTGGCAGTTGGAGGTAGCACTGATCATTCTAGTATAGATCTCGATAATGACGATTATGACGATGATGATGAAGAAGAGGATATTTCATTTGATTTTTAGGAGATGCTTCATCATGTTGAATCACAAGTGCTAACATCTATGAGGTTAAAAGAGGTCTAGCTCATATGAAAGTTTTACGGAAGGCATCGAATAATATTTTGTATGAGGAATCAAAGGGATGTGATAAAGAGTTCACGATGTTGCGTGCTGTGCTAGAACTTCTAAAGTTGAAAGCCAATAATGGAAGGTCTGATATTAGCTTCACAAAGCGTTTGAGTCTACTAGCAAAAATACTTCCAAAGGCAAACAAGATACCAACCACCACTTATACTGCCAAGAAACTTATATGTCCATTATCGCTGGGTGTGAAAAAATACATGTCCAAATCACTGTGTGTTGCATCGCAAAGAGTACGAATTTATGAAAAAATGTCCGATATGTGGCGTCAGTCGATACAAAAAGAGTTACAACCATATATACCCTAGCAATTTGAAGAAAAAAGCACAGAAGACCACATCAACAGACGGCACACCATTCAAGAAGCAATCAATTTTTTTAGAGAAAATTCCTTATTTGGCCCTAAAATAATGACCGCTTCCTTTCTTGACCCGTTTCGTTTTGAACTTATTCTAAGGACAGAATTTGATTTTTGATTCCTTTCTTGGCCCTTCCATTAGTTTAGAGCACTAACGGTGTTAAGTAATGTGTAAAATGACCATTTTACCTCTCATCTAAAATACATTTTTGGTTTATATGTGTATTAATATAAGCACACACTATTTTGAACATAAAAACATAACTTTATGATGACTGGGATAGCAATTTTGATAATTCTGTCGTCTTTGTAGTTCATGCTTTTATGTTTAAAATATTGTAGACTTAGATTAATATAGATGCAAAAAAAACTTTATTAGTGTATGTTAGATAAGGGGAAAAATGATCATTTTACACCTTACTTAACACCGTTAGTGCTCCAAACTAGCGGAAGGGTCAAGAAAGAAAACAAAAATCGATTTTGGTCCTCCAAAGGAAATTCAAAACGAAAAGAGTCAATGAAGGAAGCGGTCATTATTTTAGGGCCAAATAAGGAATTTCCTCTTTTTTAAGTATCTACCCTAATGGAAGGACTTGGATGTTTGTCATAGTATTGATTTGATGCACGTTACAAAGAATGTGTTTGATAGTATCATTGGAACCTTACTGGATATGCCCAAGAAGATGAAGGACAGGTTGAAATCTCGTAGAGACTTACAACATCTGAGTTTGAGGTCTGAACTTCACTTAGAAGATAGACTAATGGAAAACATTATCTTCCCTCGGCTAGCTACACTCTGACACCTGAGGAGAAAAAGGCATCTTGCAGATGCTTACATGGTATTAAAGTGCTGATGGGTTTCTCATCCAACATCAGAAAACTTGTCAAGATAAATGATTTGTCTCTATTTGGTTACAACTCTCACGACTGTCATATTATGATGACGGTGTTCCTTGCAATTGAAATAAGGTCAATCAAACCAGTGCATATTAAAGTTATCATCACAAGACGGTGCTACTTTTTCAATGCAATTTCACAAAAGAAGCTTGATCTTGAAGATCTAGACTATCTAAAAATGTACATTATCGAGACTATGTGTCAGCTTGAGATGTGCTTCCCTCCATTTTTTGATATGCAAGTACATCTCATGATTCATCTAGTGGATTAGATAAAAGCATTAGGACCGCTATACCTGCATCATATGTTTTCATATGAGAGATATTTATCAATTTTAAAAAGTTATGTGTGTAATCGTGCTCATCCAGAAGGTTCAGTTATGGAGGGCTATACAACAGAAGAAGTGGTTGAATGTTGCGCAGATTACATAAAAGATGGAAAACAAATAGGTTTGCCTATACCGCAGCATGAGGGTAAGTTGTCTGGAAAAGGAAGAATGGATATGAGAACTTTCATTGATGAGGGTTATGAATTAGTTCAAAATGCACATTTCAGTGTATTGCAACATATCGCAATAGTTGAGCCATATATCGAGGAACATCTAAATGATCTTCGAAGAGAATATCAAGAACAAACAGATATTTGGATAATAAAAGAGCACAAGCGTTGTTTCATCACATGGTTAATGGATATAAAACATTCCATATGGGGACACAATAGAGGACAAAACAATGAAGATGTTGGCTTCAGGGCCGTCAACTTTAGTCACCTCATTGCAGGCATATGATATTAATGGGTACACCTTTTACACTAAAGAGAAAGATAAGAGGAGTGTTTCGATTTATAGAAGAAATATAGGAACCTGATTATGGTGACAGGATACAGATTCCTGTTTTTAGGTGCAAATGGGTCAAAAATTCGAACAGAGTGAACGTTGACAACTACGGGTTCACATCTGTGGATCTAAATAATGTTGGTTACAAGGATGACCCGTGGGTACTTGCTGATCATGTTGCACAGGTTTTCTACGTAGTTGACCCTGCAAATGATAAAAAGCACATTGTTATTTCAGAAAAGCAAAGAATTATTGGAGTGGAGAATATATATGATGATGTTGAAAATTACAATAAATATGATGGGATGACACTTTTTACAAATCCAGAAAACATCATGCTAGTGGAACGAACTATTGATAAAAATGTGATGCCCTACGTCCGAAGAGATGGCAAAGGAAAAACTGTGTAACGCAATGTACTCTTTATTTATAAGTAGCTAGATATCGAACATTTATGTAACTTAATTATTTTATATGCAAAATGTTATTTTTTTAAATATATTATAAGATTTTGTAACCTAATTTTTTTATTTGAATATGAACAAATTTAGGATGAACTGACTAAAACCTATGAAAAAATTGTATAGCAAGGAATTTTCATGAAATAATGAGACATACAGTTGAATTTTGTGAAAAAAATTTACTTTCAGCAAAAACAAATATTTTTTTATATAAAAGGCACTATTACAAGCAGTTCGTATTGCAAGCCGCCGGTAGAAATACTACTACAGGCGGCCAATAAAGAGGTCCGCTTGGACTAAAATAAATATCTATGTGACATTTTATATTTTTAATAAACTATTTGATTTTTCAACCTTATTATTTATTTGTATATGAAATATGTATCTATATATTTATATTTTTTGCACATAATTATTGTACAATTATAATGGTTTTGTTTCAATTTTAACTTACTTTTGTTTGACATCCAATAAACTTGTATGGTGTTTAGTAATGCAAATGAAAACATTAAGGATGGTCTGATTAAAACCTATGACAAAATTGTATAGCATGAAATTTTCATGAAACAAATAAGATGTACAGTAATTTTTTTTAAAAACATTTTTGCAGTAAAAACAAATATTTGTTTTAATTAAAAAAAATTAGTACAGGCGGTTCTCAATATGAACCACCTGTGCAAACACTTCCTCAGGCGTCCCTTAATGAGGCCCGCTTGTACTAAATTATTTTCTACGTAACATATTATTTTTTAATAAATTACTTGACTTTCTAACCTATTTTTCTATTTGTATATGAACTATATATATGTATCTATCTTTATATTTTTTTGCACACCATTTTTATAGACTTATATTGGTTTTGTTTCAATCCTCTCTTACTTTTGGTTGACATCCCATAAACTTGTATGATGTTTACTAATGCAAATGAAAACATTAAGGATGAACTGATTAAAACCTATAACAAAATTGTATAGCATGGAATTTTCATGGAACACTCGGAAATGCAGCTGAAGTTTTTTCTAAAAAATATTTCATAGTAAAAATAACTATTTGTTCAATTGAAAAATTAATAGTGCAGAGGCTAATAATAAGAACCGCTTCCAGTAATATCTTAGTGCAGGCGGTAGGTAATGACAGCCGCCTGCACTAAGTCCTTTGTGCAGCCGGCTCGTATTATGAGCCGCGTGCAGATATGCATTAGTTCTTGCTGTTCTTTAGGAGAACACCTACACTAATGATGTCTATAAATAGGGTGTGGCGCTGCTTAAAAACCCTAAGTGCGTGCGAAATCAAAATAGACGCCGACAGACTGCCAAAATTGCGCGCGCGCCCGTCGTCACCGTCGCTCCACCCCCACGCTGCCGTCGCCGTCACTCGACCCCGCCGCTGTCGTTCACCCCGTGCTGCCGTCGCCGTCGCTCGACTTCACGCAGCTGCCTTGTCGCTCAACCCCGCGCCGCCATCGACCGAGCCGTCGCCGTCGTCGTCGACCGTCCCCG
>BCLF01000074.1:126144-142786 GCA_001602275.1 Zoysia japonica | reverse complement strand
CAAGCTCTGTTATTCCTGCCACTACTATGCTTAATTGCAGTCTGTCCTGTGTGACTATTGTTTAGTTTCCTAAAATGACTATTGTTGTATTGGTGCAAAGCAGTGTCCTGGTTCTCTTTTCTTTTTTTTTCAGTTATGCAATATGATCTTAGAATTTCAGGTTTGGTCTCTTGTAAGATGATAGTGTCCAGGTCCAGGTCTCTGACCTTTATGTCTACTCTAACATGAAAGCTTGTTGTTAAATCTCTGTCCTGTATGTCTATTTAATCTCTGTCCTGTATGCAATTTCAGGTTTTTATTTCAGGTTTCGTTTACTTTTGAATGCTTTTATCCCTGTCAGGTTCGGCAACCTTGCTGCCTTGCTAGAATAATAGTGTATCTAGGCTTTTATCCCTGTCAGTTGTGTTTGATAGCGGTTCTGGTTAGGTTTGAGTCTTCTGTGAGGGTTGTTCCCAGCTGTTTGAAACCTTGTAAGTTATGGATTCTCATGCAATTTTCCTATGCCCTGTTATGCTGCCATGAAAGCTTTACTTTTGCCCTGTTTACTTATGGATTCTCATGCAATTTCAGGTTACCTGAGATGAGCCGAACTGAACTGTACACGATGCAATATTGTTAAACAGCTTGTTTGTGTGGGATGAAAATATTTTGTATTGTTAAGCTTGTGTCCTGTTAAACTTGTGTCCTGTTCGTGTTAAACTTATGTCCTGTATGTCTCAGCCGGGTCCAGGGACAAGTATCTTTTTTTTTTTTTTTTTTTTTTTTTTTTTTNTTTTTTTTGTGATGTGCTGCACGATGTTGTCCACATCTGGGCAACCTTGCTAGAAATTGTGTGTGTGCATGTGTCTATTAAACTTGTTTTGTTGTCATGTGTCTATGAAACAATAGTATCATTGGCCTCAAACAATAGTGTCTGCTTGTTCTAGTGTCCAAGCGCTATGGCTGAATCGTCCAGGGACAAGTTTCCTGTTTTTATTTGTGATCTGCTGCACGATTGAATAGTGTGAAGTGAACTGTTTATTTGTGATAAGCACACTCATGTCTGTTTATCTATGGAATAGTGTGAACTGAACTGGCTGTCAATGTGAACCAGTGTGTATTCGTGTGTCTGTCAGTGTGAACTGAAAATAGTGTGAACTGACCTGTTCAAGTGACGATTTCAAGTGACCTGTTGCACTATCCTGTTCAAGTGACGATGGTGTGAAATGACCTGTTCAAGTACTATTCGTACTAGTATAAAAATCAAACATGAGTATGCTGGTCTCCCATTCCATCGAAGAATCACTACTTTATTCCACAACGTTTGGAGCCAGACGTGCCAGATGACCAAGATGAAATACAGGACGCTGCGCCGGCGCCAGATGAGCAAGATGATGCTGCGCCGGATGAGGAAGATGCAGTAGAAGATGATGCTCTCATTGATGCGACGAAGTGTTCACCATAGAAGATTTTTTAGCGGAGGAAGAAATCCTACAAGATCTCTTGAACGAGATTGGAGAGGAGATACGGACTGATCTTGATAAAGAAGAGTCAACTTGCAAGCGCCGTCGCCGAAGCAGACCAAGAAGGTACATTCCTAGGAATCGAGAAGCAGCTCATGATGATCTTGTCGCTAATTATTTTTCCGAAAATCCAATCTACACTGACGAGATGTTCCGGAGGAGATTTAGAATGAATAGGCCACTGTTTTTACGCATCGTGGACACTCTGAGGGCTTGGTCTCTATATTTTACCCAAAGAGTTGATGCAACTGGCAGGGATGGGCTTTCACCCCTTCAAAAGTGTACTGCAGCTATCAGGATGCTAGCTTACCACGCATCAGCCGATCAACTTGATGAAGTATTAAAGATAGCCGCAAGCACTTCTCTTGAGATCTTGGGAAAGTTTGCTGAAGGAGTGATTGAATGCTTTGATGATGAGTATCTACATCCTCCAAGAGCTGAAGAGATAGAAAAACTCTTACAAGAAAATGAGACACGTGGTTTTCTTGGAATTTTGGGCAGTATCGATTGTATGCACTGGGCTTGGAAGAATTGCCCAAAAGGTTGGGCAGGCATGTTCACACGTGGTGACAAAGGTGTTCTCACTGTGATCCTCAAAGCAGTGGCATCTCATGATCTTCGTATGTGGCATGCTTTCTTTGGTACAGCCGGGTCTCAAAATGACCTCAACGTATTAAACAAGTCACCACTATTCATTGAAGCAAAAAAAGATCAAGCTCTTAGGGTTCATTATGTGGTAAATGGAACACAATATGACATAGGCTACTATCTTGCTGACAGAATATATCTAGAGTGAGCGGTATTTGTGAAGACTGGAACGTCACCTCAGTCAGATGAAGATAAATTATTTGCATTGATGCAAGAAGATGCTAGGAAAGATGTTGAGTGCGCGTTTGGCGTCATGCAATCTCGTTTTGATATTGTTCGCCGGTGTGCACGGTTATGGAAGCAAGGGGACGTTATCAACATAATGCAAGCTTGTGTTATCCTTCACAATATGATAGTGGAAGATGAGAAGGAATTGGTTAAAGTGTCCTCGGATGTGAACGAGAGCGCGAGTTCTACGTTAGTGCTACCATCAGAAGTGCATACAAGCGACAACCTGAATCCATGCTTCGCATAAGTTCTTCAGAGGAATTCCGCTATCAAAGCTTGGCCGACGCACAAGCAACTCAAGAAGGACCTGATCACTCACATATGGTAACGCTATGGAAATAGACAAAATTAGAAAAATTATGATGTCATTATATATACTATATAGTATATATACATTATTATAAAAAAATATTATTACCATGTTAATCTAAATTGTGTCTAATAAGTACTTTTATGAAATGGCAACACAAAGGCATATGATTGATCCTAGCCACATGCAAAGCATTAAACAACTTAAAGACACTAAAATAGACACCCCATTGTATGAACTATCTTTTAGCTATCTCTGATCAGATTTCAGCATCTTATAGATAGATCTCTGTCTCTCCACTGTACATGCCCTTATATTATGTGACTTTTTATTCCTGATTTGAACTCGGTGACTTTGCAATTTTTTTCATACATTATATGCACACCACAATCTATATTCTAACGGAAGTTATTAAAATGATTCTTACATATGGTATCTGGGGCAAACCGTCACCCAGAGATCATTTATAACATATGCAGAAGTTACAGAACTTAATCACGCACTGATTTGCTCCTGTGTAGACACCTTGACATAGCCAGTCGCCGATGCCTCGGTGCATTTCTCGCACTCGTAGTAGAACGCGGTCATGGCGCATACTGCGAACAACTCCACCGCAGCCGTCAGGACCGCGTACAGAAAGTCCAGAAGCAGCCCTGATGCCATGTTCTTAAGGGCACACGTCTTGGCGAGCGTGTGCACTGGAGAGACAACGGTGGCGAGCACACCAGTCACGGCGATGAATAGCAGGGCACGCCACCTTTTGTTCTTCATCAGACGCCACGCACGTCCGACTGCGCCAGCGCCCTGGCAACCGGGCTCGGCCACAGCCACGACAAAGCTGAGCGAGCAGAGGAAGGAGAAGTAGAAGAGGAAGATGCAAGCGAGGAGGAGGACCAGAGACTCGACATAGAGAAGTGCGAAGTAATGCTTGAGCATGAGGAAGACGAAGAGCGCGCCCAGGACTGCCAGAAGAGCGAAGTATGCCACCTCAAGGGTGTAAACGAAGGCAAGTGTCACTAATGGACCCTTCATCTGCGTTTTGGCTTTGCCCAGCAGCTCGGCAAAGGTGTGCAGCTCACCAAAGTACGTAGTCACGGCAGCGAACTGGATGATGATCCGTATGAAGGAGCCAACAACGACGGCGAATAGAACATAGGCAGCGGTGACCAGCATGAGGTTCCTCGTGTCATCCTGGAGCTGTTGCAGGAGGTGAGCGAATTCCGGGCTTCTGGGATCTGTGCCGTTCAGAGCTTTAGCGTCGAGGTTCAGTTTGTCGGCAACAGGCTGGACGGCGAGATCTCCAACAAGTAAAAAGAGCGAGGTAGAGGCAACGGCGAGCGCAAAGACTGCCAGAAACAGCCTCCTGTTGCGATCTGGGAGGAGTACGCCCTCCCTTAGGAAGTTGAAGAACGATGGTGTCGAGGTTTGCGTTGTGGCCATGGCTGAATTCGAGAGATGGGAAAGAAGGCAGGAATGAAAGGGTGCGATGAGAGGCAAGTGAGCGTAAAGCTGGTTTTAAGCAACGAGCTGTGGGTAAGACAACACGGTTTGAGGGCGATTGGTATAGGGTGGGAATAGTACGCGGTTTGAGGGCGATTGGTATATGGTGGGAATAGTCTACGGTTGAATGTTATTCAGAAACTTGAATAGGTCAATACTTAAATAGTATAAGTCATGCACGTGTCGTGATATTCTTTTTTATCTACTGAAGCGTTGGTATCAATAATCTTCTGGATGAAAAGTCAGATCTCAAAGCTTGGACTCCAAGGTAAAGTTAGTTTCAAACATTGTAGATGCGGATAATGAAATACACACAGAAAAATCGCCCGTATCAATTTAGACCAACTGGCCGTCAAGCGGATAATGAAATACACACAGAAAAGTATGCCACCTCAAGGCTATTTATCCCAATTTTATGCACAGTACCTGCAGGGCCGTCGCGCGGCAGGGGCAACCTGGCCGATGGAACAGGGCCCCTAAAAATGCCGGGGCCTCAATTTGTAACTTGGTGTAGGATGTAAGCTATACGTATCTGGCCGCAATTTCAGTTCGTGCGAGTGCTAGCTCTGTCTCCGGTTGGCAGTTCTCCGCTAGCGGAAGCCCCGCCCTTTCGGCAAGCAGAATGTCAAGAATACATATGTACATTCAGTTTTTTTTTCTTATTTTTCTTTGTTGTGTTAAGTGTCTAATTCCTAAGTTGTTATTTCATTTCTTTATCAACAAGTTTCTATACCAATTAGAGCCTCTTTGAAAAAGCGTAGGAATTTCACAAGAATTACATACTAATTTTATAGGATTTAATTCAATTTCACATTAAAAAATGCATGAAACTAAAAAAATTCTCGTGTTTCAAAAAGGGTCTTACTTATTATGTTTCGTAGAAATAGGAAATATAATTCTAGTTTTGAAAAGGGTTACAGCCGCAAATGTGGTACATGATTTTTTTCTAGGAATTTTGGGAAGGGGAAGATTTAGAGGAAATCAGAGCAGATGAAGTGGCACTCCCACCAGGTTCACGGTAAACTGCTCGATTTTTGTGAAAATCCATCAAACCGTTTCGGTTCGGTTTATGATTGATCCGTTTTAGTCTAATAAATTTAAATTTTTTTGAAAATTTGACAAAATTTGAAAATTCGAAAACGATCAAACAGAGCGGTTTACCGAAAAACCGGTGAAACCCTCGAACCAATTTGATTTCAAATTCAAAAAAGATAAATCATAAAAACAGCTCGGTAAACCGTAAAAACCGATCGATAAATCGTAAAAATTGATCGTTTTTTTAAATTTAATTTTTGAATTTGTTCGATTTTTTGCGATTTACTATAGCGGTTTTCACGAAAACCCTGCTTGCAGAGCGTGAATAGCCGATGCACATCACCCATGTTTTAAGCTGCCCAATCGAGATTCACAAAACGGCTAGGACGCCGGCTTTCAACAGTAAGAAAACTACTCCTTCGTCTTAAAATAAATGACATTTTTGATTTTTTAAAATCGACGTTTGATTTTATTCAAAAAATTTATGAAAATACAAAAATAAATGAGTCAAGCTTAATGTAATTCTAATAATAAATTATTTCACAATAAAATAAATAATTTTTAAAAACTTTTTAATAAAATGAATGATCAAAATGAGATGTTTGAAAATTAAAATGACATTTATTTTAGGACAGAGGAAGTAGCCAGCTAGCTGATAAATTAAAACCGATCGACTTACTGTTTTGCTATAATACTTAAATTTAATATTTTTTAAAACGAAAATTGGTGGTCAAGTGAAATTGAGTCAGATCGGTTTTAGCGGTTTTCAAGAAAACCAATCAGTTATCGTCGGTTTCATGAACTTTGAGCCCAAAATTCAAAGAAATTACTGTAATAGAAATTTTAGATCCCCTTTTAACCATTTGATATGGAAGCAACAGGGTCAGGTTGGATGCTACAGCATACAGTGAACAATGTAATACTATAGAATTGTCATACACTACAGTGTTACTGCTAATTACTATGACATCCTCGTGTTTATTGTATGTTTTAGGTTTAAATCACAATTCATAAATAAATCATGACCATCAAACAGACAGATCTACACTATAAATCTACTCACATCTATTGTAGCAGATATGAATAGAATCTACGATATTCTCCAAAACTATCAGATCAAAATATATCAAGACAACCCATATGGAAGATAAAGTTGAAGAAAAGAATATGCACATTTCTTTATTGATGATGACAACGGTGACCTTCACCTTTATGTTGTTAATTAGCGGCGATGTGAGAGCCCGATGCTCCAAGCAGGAAGGTGAACTGGGTTGACGATGTTGGTGAAGAAGACAAACCGTTTGAGCAGTCGCACAGAATGCTCCCCAAAAACCTTTATTCACCCTCTCCCGGTGCAGGATCTCTAAGGATGCATTTCGGTACGTATTTACAGAGAAGGATCCGCTAGAGTTGAGTTGTTTCACATCTGATTTTGTTACAGATCCTCATCGATCCATATACGAGATAGACTCCACCATAACAGAAACAAAATTAGCAAAGAGAGGAATTACCGCACCACATGGCATGGCTCAAGCTCGAGCTTGGCTAGGTGAGCATGCGTGCGTATGTGTTTCCTTTTTCTTCCCTCATTCTAAGACTTGCAAGTGTGTGTTGGTGGTGCTCACTTATACCATAAATAATCCTCAGAAATAAAGAAACACTTAGCATTTCTTACAGGCATATTATTTTCAAATATGCAGTTCCACTTATACCTAGAAGAAATGCGTATGCAGGTGAAATTCAACACAAGGCAAGAAGTGAACCAACTGACAAACTAGAAGCCACCACGTGGCAAGGAGTTAACCTTCAGAGATAGAAAGAATATTCTGATGAACCACGTAGAGGACCAACAGGGGAGGGCCCACGAGGAAACGTGACCCAAAAGGCCCCTCCCCTACGTCAACCGACCAAGGGTTTGCGCCAAACGCAGTCTTCCTCCACGTGCTGGCTTCCCGAGTTCCCTGAAGACATTCCTAGGGACTTTTGACTTTTTGCAGGAACCAAGTAACCTCCACTGACTATTTGGAGGCTATAAATATAACCCACAACCCCCTCACTTGAAGACACACATTCCACTTGCAATTCACTCTCACTCACATAGTTCTTTATAGTCCTTATATAGTGGCATTAAGCTAGAGAAATCTCTCCTAGTTCTAAGTCATCTTGTAGAAGTTAGTGAGTATTCTTCTCATATATCTTTTCTTTGTATGTGTAATTTAACCACGAATAAAGATGCTACGACATAGACGTTGTGACATGTATTGATTAAAATAATAAGTAGGCTTTACTTATAATAATCATACTTAGGTCTATGAACAAATACATCAAACAAGAACAACTTACCCATAAATATAAATACAAATTATACTAAGGGAGACATAATGAAAGGAAACTATATCTTTGTTCATAGTTAAATTACACATAAAAGGAAAAGATACATGCGAAGAATACTCACTAACTCCTCCAAGGTGACTTGGGAACTAGGGAGGAGCTCCTACAGCCTAATGCCACTCTAACAATGGAAACCTTATGGAGTATGAGTGAAAAATCCAAAATGTGGTGTATGCCTAAATGAGGGAGAGGGGAGTCCTATTTACAACCTTCAAAGGTCGGCGGGGAAACTTGGTTCACACGCCAAGCCACCGTCAGAGTTTTCAAAACATGTCGCAGAGCAAGCACATGGAGATTGCCTGGAAAAGGCCAATGTTCGGATGGCCAACTAGGGGGTCTGTCGACCCAGCATTTGGGCCTCTTGGGCCCATCTTCGGGTGGGTCCTCTTCTCGTGGGTCTCATGTGGGATTCTTTCAGAGATTATCTTTAGAATATTCATTCTATCTCCATGGTTTGACTCCTTGCCACATAGCACCATCGGATTCATCGGTTTGTTGACTTTTTGCCATCTTGGTCATTTCCTCACTTTATAAGGATGATTTTTTAGCTGCATACACATTTTTTCCAAGTACAAGTGGAACTACATTATTCAAAATAAAATACGTGCATGAATGCTATGGTTTTGATTAATTTTTGAGGTTATTCGCGGTATAAGTGGTACTTAAGGACCACCAATATATGTCAATATATAATCACCTATAGTGTAGGACTTGGTTCCATGGAGCTGGGCACTACCAGAGTGATGCCTTGTGACTTCGGTTAGTAAGTCAAAGGACATTGTCATATCATATTGGTCCTACGTCATACTTGAGCATGAAAGATTACAAAAGTTGGATGGAGCTGTCACCATCTGCCACCTACCTCTAAAAATTTGTGTGGTACACCCACATTCAATGAAGGTGTAACCTATACCCATGTCCACATTATCCAACAACACTTCAATCCTTCTGGATAGCAAATTAAGCTTTGACTAAGGCACACCAAAGGCACATCGAAATGATATAGTGGCATGGATCGACTAGCCTAAACATGTATTGATCATAACAGTAAAAATACTTTGGCATAGTATAATCATACCTAATCCTATGGACGAATACATCTAACAAGAACAACTTGCCCATAAAAATAAATACAACTATACTAAGAAAGACAAAGCATAAGAAAACTATATCTTTATTCAAGCTCAAGTCAAAACAAAAGTGAAAAGATACATAAGATGAATACTCACTAACTTCTCCAAGATGACTTGCAACTAGAGTAGACATCTCCAGCCTAATGCCACTAAGGATACGAAGAAATATGTGAGTGAGTGTGAATTACAACTGGAGTGATTGTTTGAAGTGAGGGTTGTAGGATCCTATTTGTAGCCACTAATAGTTAGTGGAGGTTACTTGGTTTCTGCGAAAAGCACCTGGGAAGAAATATCTTCAAGAACTTTGGGGGAACCAACACGTGGAAGAAGATCATGGTTCACGCCAACTCCATGTCGGCCGACCTGGACCAAAACGATGTTCCTTTCGGGCCAAGTTTTTTTTGTGTGTGATTCCTCTCGAGATTATTGAGAATATTCTTTCTATCTCTGAGTATTGAGTCCTTGCCACATGGTAGACTTTCGGTTGGTCAGTTAGTTGACTTATTGCCATATGAATTCATTTTCCTCACTTTCTATGGTTGTGATGTGTACGTGGTTCCCAATCTTCCGTGAGGATGTGGTAACTTTCGATTTGATGGAGATGCGACACACTGTCGATCCGACCTCAAATCAATACAATTCAAACCCCACAATCGTAGCACCACTTCTCTTTTAAATATCAATCGTGCACACGCGAGTGGCCTCGCCAAGAAGGCTAATCTCAACCTATGAATCGAAGAACACAAGCAAAAATAAGGAAGAACGCAACTCGATTGCGAAATCTAAATTAAACTCACGAAGTTAAAATTCAACAAACCGTCAAACAGCAGAACTGTTTGATAACAGATGAAACTAAGCAAAAACTATTTTTAATGACGGTGGCTACTGAATATATAGAATTTAGGGCGTCCTTAGGGTCGCAGCACCATAGCAGTTTTTGGACGTCATCTTATTTTAACAATTCTCACAGACTCCGATCGAATTTGGAGATGAGACTGGTGCCGTTGGAAAGGTTATCTTCTTAACTTTCCATCCATTTCTAGAACATCCAAAATGGATCCTGTATGAGACCTAGGTGTCCGTTTTAGTGTGGATTGGTCTTGGAGTCTAGAGGCAACTCGACTCTGAGTTGAATTGAATCTCCTTCGGGGCTCAATGTGCCTTGCTGGTCTTTAGCATCTCCAAGTCCTTCTTCATGCTTTTTGTGACCCTCTCTCATGTTCCTAATCATAATAAAGTCATTAAGTAGCAATCTATTTTCAAAGGAAGGAATATATGTGTGTAGAAATGAGCTCACCTCTAGATTCAATTGTCGTACACAAGCTCTTGTCATTGAAATATCTATAATAGGTAGAGGAGCATTGTGTGTATCCAATGAAGGGGTGCTCTCATCAGGTTGAATTCACCTGCGTACACATTTATTCTACGTACAAGTGGAACTACATTATTTGAAAATAAAATGTGTGTAAGAAATGTTAAGCCTTTCTTTATTTCTGAGGATTATTGACAGCATAAGTGGTACATAAGCACAGTCAACACTACACCCTATTTATTATATATATTTCTCCTATTATCTTGTGGTTTCTTTGCAGGTTGTCTCTTGTATGTTATGCTCCCATATAATATATTATACGTTGCACTAACCCTTGTGTCTCTAGCTTCCATTCCTTGATGCAATCTTTTTAAGTGATCGATGAGAAAGAGGAAAAGAAACGAGAAAGAAATGAGAAAAGAGACGATGATTGTATCTTAAAATGGGAGGAAAAAGGGGTGAAAAAATTTGATGCACAAGATAAGGGAGTCACTAAGATAAGGGGAAGGTGCATTTCTAACATCATGTAACGTGTTTTCCTATATCCCTTCCATGATATTTTCGAGATGTAACATGCCATGCTCATTTCCTTTTCATAAGCTATCTATTTCATTGCATTGGCTATTTTGTGCTTCATTTATTATCTTTGGATATCATCTTGTTTGTAAGTATTATGTTTGTCATCAATCACCAAAGAGGGGGAGTTTGTAAGCTTTGTACCCATTGAAGTGTTATAAACCCTAAAAGGTATGAAATGTTTTGGTGATTTAATGAAAACCATAGGTAACCATGTGGATGCAGGTTTCACCATCATAACTCAAATATTTATAAGGCATGTTTCCTCGATGTTAATCGATGTCTCGTATGGTGAATGATCCCTTGAAGAGGAGTCGCGGTTGAAGGCGGACCAAGACTTAGGATGTGCTAGAGCCAAGTGTAGCTTAGATTTTTAAGCCTCGAGTCCATAGGAAAAAAGGTACTATTAAGAGGGGTCTAGTCATTCCTCTTAGGTCACATTAGTGTTCATGAATTTGGATGCTCTTGAAATCTCAGAAAGTTTTTAGTGACACAGGATCTGCTAAGCAACTGGAAGAAGTTGAAAACAAGACGGTGTCGATGAATCGAAGTTTCAGCTTTAGAAGAGTCTCCAGATAGTTCAATAAGTCAAAGGTTCAGAGTCTAGAGAAAATGTTTTCGGGAGCTCAAAAAGAAGAGTTCATTGGACTTTTCGGTGATGGTATATATCAAACAGTCAAACAGTCCGGTGTCCAAGAAGTACATAGAAGATGTCTCTGGAGTTTAGAAGTGAAGGTTCACCGGACTGCCAGTGTTACCACAAAAGAGTCCAGTTTCAGATGTATTGGACTCTAGAGAGCAATTTTGACTATTTAAGGTTCAAATGAAGCCACTAGATAATTTGGTGAGAAGAGTCATCAGTAGGTCTGGTGACTACTAAATGCAGACAGATTTTGACATCAACGTTCAATGGTTATGTCTTAGTTGGTAGCCTATTTGAACTGTACAGAGAGATGTTGATGTAACAACTCAGGCTCAAATATGGCTCATTGCCCATGCACACGCTATGTGGGCACACCTATACAGCAACTCACTTATGCTTTAATCCTCGCTTTACATAAAAGGGTTGCCCATAATACAAGCCATAGGGGTTGCAGCTTTTTCCTTGGGTCTCACTGTTGAGGTGTGTGCTTGAGGTCTGATGAGCTAGAGAAAACATATGAAAGGCTAAGAGTCACGAAGTAGAGAGCACAATTTCAAGAGAGTGGGATCTTGAGTGCTAGAGGAGAGTAACTAGAGCAGTCCTTCATTCCTATAAGACTTGTGAGGCTTGAGAGGAGTGTATCAACTTGTTACTCTTGGTCTATGGCAACCTAGACCGGTCATGAGCCAGTGTTCAAGCTTCCGAGGAGACCGTAGAAGATGACGTCAAGTTTGTGAGTGGTTTCGGATTCTCTATTTGAAAGGGACACCAAGAGTGACCGCTCGAGCCTTAGAGGCTTGCTCTTACGAGTGGGCATTGTTCGAGACAGCTGGGATCACCGATGTCTTTACGTCGGGAATGAAGCATGCCTTAGAGAGCACCATCCCAGGAATGGCAGGAGGGACATGATCTCCAACAAGAGTGGTCTAATGAGGATTAGGAAAATACATCATCTTTTTGAGAACTCACGAAAAATCGCAGAGCATTCTGTGTCTATCTACTTGTTTAGATTCTACATTTACTTTCTTAGCAAGTAGAATTTATAGGTTGCCTTTTATACCTCTTGGTTGCTATCGCAATAGTGTTTGCTCGTGTACATTTCTCATCTCACTAGTATGATAGAAGACTTGGCCTAATAGACATGCATTGGATTGTTTTTGGGTAGGATCAGGTTGCAAGCTTAGTTTTGTAGCTAATTGAAGGTTATATTGGACCACCGATCAAACCCTCTCTCCCCTTCTCAGTGTTTTTTATTCTTACAGCTGTCATCTTGGCATTTTTCTATCAGAACAGGGTGCTACTACGGTGCTGACGATCAGTATAGGTCATGAGTATATTTCTTTTGTCCTAATCGAATAGTGAACAAATCGGTTGATGAGGATTGAGTTGCTGATTGCTAGCGTGGACTGCCTGGTTGACGATTTCTACGCGGTTTAGGCATCCATTTTTTGAAGAGCGCTGCTTGTGAAAATGAATTGAATGCAAGCAGTTGCCATAAGCCATTGCCTGCAGATAAGGAGCTATTTACTCTCTCAGTCCATAATTTTTGATGTTTTGAAAAATGATACGGTCTCAAAAATGCAATTTTAACTTTTATTTTTTCTAAAAAAATTTTAGTTAAAAGTGACATATGTATATTTTTATGAAATAGTTTTTTTAGGCAAATCTATTCATATAGTTTTTACATTTTCAAATTTAACCATTTTAAAATTATTTGTAATTTATATTTTCAATATTTAACCTAAATTTTGTTCAAAACGTCAAAAATTATGTTACCAAAGGGAGTAAATAGGTGGATGGTTACGATGTCCACTGCACAAACATATTTATGCAAGTGGCCGATGTCATCGCCCCACATCTCTCTCTGTGTCAAAATAATTAAAATTGTTTTAATAGCTAGTTTCAGTAGCACCTTGGCACGCCGATTCGCATGCTCCTTCACCGCCGCACAGGATGCCGGTGCCACTCCTCTCTCTGGAGGATGTGGCACGCCTGAAGCGGCATGTATTGGCCTCATATCGAGCGGTGGTAAGTAGCTGGAGAGAGAGGAGAGCACGAGGAGTGGAGAGGAGAGCACGAGGAGAAGTGGCGGATTTTTTATGAAGTGTAGGGTCTGACTAGGGTAAGGTGGTTCGTGAGTGAAGGATTTTTAAATTTCCGCTAAGTCCGCGGTTTTTGTTCAGGCGGTTGTCTTAACAAACGGGCTGCACAAATCTTAAGAGAACCACATGTATATATCAAATTTATACAGACACCCACGTCCTGGGGCTCACTTCTTACTCTATACAAATAGTATAAAATTGTTAACGACCAGTATTATTAAAGAGGTGTTGGTATAAATGGGTTTTATAGTAGTGTCACTGGGCCCCTAACTTTGCCCAGGGCGGTCTCACCTTCCATACCACCTTAGCTATGGCTGTTCATGAGTAGAAATGCCACTAATAAAATATCTTATGACATCCCTTATGTGTGTCAAAACCTGCTATGTCTGTACAAGCACTTGTTGTTTTCAGATCAAGAGGGTTTCGGTTGGAAACAATTAATATAAAGGCTCATTGAGGGGGGAAAACATTATGTGGTCTACACAGCTATCATCATCCATTCCATGCTGCAACATCCATCCATAGCAAGAATTCATCCACTCCACCATCAAATCCGTGTAATCTTCCATAGGTACTTGATTATTTGCTGGTGTATTGATATTTAAGACATCTAGTTATTGTAATGTACTCCCTCCATCCCACAATGAGCTTCGTATAAGCTCTGAACACCAAGACCAAGAAGCAGTAACTACGCCATGCAACGGTTGCTTGGTTGCCCCCCTAAAAATTGGGAACGGCGTGCGCTAATTACGCCATGCAGCGATTGACGCGAATTGTCATTTCATGATGGCATGCAGTGGCTGCGAATGTTTACCGAACAAAATTTGAGTTGTTTTGCGCAGCATGCAGCGTTCCCTTTCAAAAAAATTTCTTCCTTTTTTCGCGCGCTGAGCACTAGCCGAAACATATGCCTGCTGAAATTTTTCCCCTGAACTTTCCTATTCCCGCGCACTAACCACTTTCCAACCTTTGTGCTGGAACTAAAACAAAATGGCGCGCTGCCTTTTGGAAACAAAATGACGACGAAATTTTCCCCTGGTGATTTCCCTAAGAGTGCTCCCCTTAGATGCATACCGAATAGTTAGCCGTCATCCCTTGGATGAGATTAGAAACGGAATCTCCCCTGGTGATTTCCCTAAGAGTGCTCAAAGACCACGGCAATGGAGCAAAGACTCGGTCTGTGTCAGTGAGCCTCGAGAGAAGCTGCTACCTCTTCAAATCGGAATTAACTACCAAATAGAAGGAAATAAAATCCGGGTGATGAAGTGAAGATCAACCGGTATCCGGCCGGTATGGAAGGCAAGTTGCTCCCTCGCCGTCAGCTATTCACTATGGAGTACTTCCAAACTAACATCCTATCCTTTTTCTCTAGACCACAAGAATGCCTTTCGCCTACATGGAGCCCTGGAACTTTTAATGATGCTAGTTGTCTACATATGGCTGTAGTTCACAAGCATTCTAACCACTGACTTCTACCGATGACGTCGTCAGCTATCCACTATGGAGTACTCCCAAACTGGCATCCTATCCTTTTTCTCTGGACCACAAAAATGCCTTTCGCCTACATGGAGCCCTGGAACTTTTAATGATGCTAGTTGTCTACATATGGCTGTAGTTCACAAGCATTCTAACCACTGACTTCTACCGATGACGCCGTCAGCTATCCACTATAGAGTACTCCCAAACTGACATCCTATCCTTTTTCTCTGGACCACAAGAATACCTTTCGCCTACATGGAGCCTTGGAACTTTTAATGATGCTAGTTGTCTACATATGGCTGTAGTTCACAAGCATTCTAACCGCTGACTTCTACCAATGACTTAATAATTATGTGTATCCTATTTTCAAGTTGAAAGAGATTATAAACCCAATAGTAATCCTATGGAACTGCCCTTAAATCTCAATACAATTTCTATACATATCCTAATAACACACTATTGTGAGTAAATGAAAAATCTAAAACTAGCATGAACTAAAATATAAAAACATCCCTACCTTGTGTTTGGTATGGTTGGAGCCAATTGTTGATACCCATTTTTATTGGGTAAGTTTTGCTGGAGTATAAGTGAATTTTTCATTTTTCCCCATTAACTTAAAATTTTAGGGTCAACTTGTTGGTGCATAGTAAATTAATATGGTATTAGAGCCAAAGTCTTTAGCTCGAATCCTGGCAGACATGATTTATTAAAATAAATTGCAGCCTACTCATATTCCATGTTTGCGCTCTGGAGGAGCTGCACATGAAGGATAATATTGAAGTATAAGTGAATATTGTTCACCTTTTTCCATTAGCTTAAGCTTTTGACGTATGAGTTTTACGAAGTATTAGTTGCTCATGTCTATAGACTTATTGTGTTTTATGAAATAATGATAATTCCTATAACTCTGGAGTTGATACACTTCGGCCCGATTGGTGGAATCTCCAATAGGAGCCTTGAAGCTGTTTGTTACTTAGGGAGTATAGATTCTCAAAGTGCTTTTGCTCTGGATTCTGCAAGAAATTCATCAAACAGTTTTAGAAGAAGTAATTCTATGTTCCCTCCTCAAGAAGCACTTCTGTGATTTGTGTTAAAAGTTAAAATCACTAAAAATGTTGCTTCTCATAGTTCTCCACTCATTTATATATTGGAACCATAATAAAAGTTGTTTTGACAAATAGTTTGAAAAGTGCTTCTTGTAGAGAATCTATTTTTCCTAGAGAAACCTTTTTTTTAAGAAGCTATTTTTTAAAGAAGTTTTTTTTTGCTAAGAATCTTTAACAAACAGGGCCTTAGTGATGTATTGGATGGCTAATGCATTGCCTCTGTTCACAGCTGCCTTGTTCAAAATTTTGTTAATGCATTGCCTCTGTTTGTTCAAATTGTGTTAATGTATTGGTTGGCTCAGTGCCCTGCCTTGTTCAGATTAAATTTCTGGAATGCTCGCAAATTGTGACACCCAAAATTTCAAACCTTTTCAAATAGTAAAATTTCAAAATTTAAATGCAATTCACAATTTAGACTAGATTGAAAATTCTTGTAAAAATAAATTTGCTAGTAGTGCATAGCAATTCATGTCATTGCATATGATTTAAATAATTAATTGAATGGATAATTAGTAATCAACAAGATTAAGAAGTAATTAATAGATTTAAAAAGGAATAGAAAAGGAAGAAATAAAAATGGGAAGAAACTCTCTCTTGGGCCGCCTCTCCCTCTCTCCCCAGCCGGCCCACTCCCTCGCGCGCAGCCCAGCCGCGCCGGCCCAGCCCAGCACCCCCCC
>BCLF01000074.1:91781-109506 GCA_001602275.1 Zoysia japonica | reverse complement strand
CCCGACGGCCCCCATCGACCGCTGCGTCGCTGCCATCCGCCACCAACGCCGCTCGACGCCGACAGATCGCTCGAAGTCGCGACGCCCCCAGCGCCGCCCAAGGCCCGCCGCCTGCTCGCCTAGCTGGCAGCCGCCGACTCCGCCTGCTCGCCGAACGACGCGGCGCCGCCAGCTCGCCCGACGTTGTGCGCCGTCTGACACCCGTCGCTGGCCACCTGCCAAGCCGCCACTCTACGCCGCCGCTCGAACCCCGTCGCGAAGCCGCCTGCCGAACGCCTGCTGACCCACGGCGAGAGAGAGAGATAGAGAGAGAGAGAGAAAGAGAGAGAGAGTTGCGCCGTCGCCGCTTGGCGGCGCTATGCTGGGCTCTGCTGGGGCTCGGCTAGACGGCCGCCGACCACTCCCTGCCCACCCTAGCGCCATTCCCTGGTGCCCAGCCGTATGAGAGAGAAATGTCAGCAAGAGGGAGATGAGGGGCAGTTAAAAAGAGATGGGGAGAGAGAGAATGGAGAGTGATTTGAAAAAATTTGAAATGCGCGTCGGCAGAAAGATTTCCCTACGAAAGCTGAATGTTGTAGGGAAAGTCGAATTTTTCCCTTGGAAAGTGGAGGATCCTGGGGACAGTATTTGGATTTCCCTAGGAAATAAGGAAAGTCCTAGGGAAAATAAGATGTTCCCTACGGTTTTTATACTCTCTATAGGGAAATCAGCTTTCCAATGGCAGAAGAAAAAACTCTAGGGAACTATAAAATTTTCTCAGAGAAATAGTAGATTTCAGCAGTGTGCGCCATAATGGTCTTGTCTATTTCGCCAGGTTCGGCTGCAGCACAAAGTCTCTGCAGCAACTACGAGAAAGACTGCAATTTATCGTGCTTGGCTCTGGTTCTGGCTTTTGCAGCACCGAACCTCACTCCGCCAGTTGCAAGTCATGCAAAGCTGCGTACTATAATAAATGTTCGTGAGCTCCTGCCAAGCCAGCAGCATTAGTGGCTGAACAGATAGACACGTTACGCCACTGTTAATAGTCTACATAGATGTTTGACCCAATATAAATAAATCTACTCCCAGCAATATCTCTATGCGTTCCATGAATATTGTCTATCTATGTTTTATATATAATAATGCTTTTGTTTTCTCCTGACAAAAACTTATATGGTAATAAAATATACTACTGTCATCGTAGCCTCCTATAATTTTCGCAAATATGTTTGTAATTTTTTAATATATCTCTATCTTTATCTCTCACTCATTTTTATTTAATGTGCATCACAACTTTTACACCTCTCTATAAATCCTGTGCTTATCTTCATCGTTGTAGTAAATATATTTATGGGTACGCCATATCAAATCTAAATAGCAAAAGATAAAAGCAAGAAGCAATTAGGAAAAGATGAATGTACTTTTAACCATAAAAGAGAGCAATTATGAATAAAAGCCATATTTCATACATGCGCTTTATATTTTAGCGCCGAATAAACATTCACTCGAATATCAAGTAACAGGTGCTAGATGGTAGATTCACTATGGGGCATTTGGTACCCTGCATTTAGCTTAGCTTGGCTCTGCCCATCCATGCATGCCTTGTTCAGTTGCCTGCGCGACACACTCAGCCTGTCCCCACAGCTGCAAAAGCACATGCTCAACTTGGCTCCGTAGAAACATAAGTGGAGCCCGTTTCCGCTCAGCTTGGGGTGCATGCATAGACAGAGTAAAGGTCATTTCTTACGCACCAACAGCTAACCAATCATCTGCTCGATGTAACCAAGATAAGAGAAAGCAGGACTCCAAACGCTGCGACTTTGTATCCACTGAAACAGGCTGACTGGAGCCTGGTTCTCCCAATCGAGCCAGGCTAGACATAGAAGACAACCAATCACGCCCTATAGGAAACACAACAGTTAGCCAACAAAGATCTTGGTTACTAAGGCTAGAAATTGGTCACTAATAGAGTTCAGTCACCATGAAACCTTGGTCGCATTGTGGTCGTAATAGCTTTGTCATTGCATGCTTTTAGTAACCAACATAGATAAACCTTAGTGACTAAATCCCCTGATCTATAGTAACCAGCTTTTTATTGGTCAAAATAAGCAAATAACTTTAGCTACCAACAACAGTGGGTGACTACAAAAGTGCAACAACCAAGCAAAATGTTGGTCCCTAAATTGTCACACCAACTAAGTAGACCTTGATTACTAAATATGTATAACCACCAAGCAAATAATAGTCACTAAAATAGTTTAGGCGCTGATGACTACATATATCCACCAAAATGTACAATAGTGACAACATGTATCTGCCAAATAGTAACTCCAACATTAACACATACCCTTAGGTATCCAAATACAATACTCATGAGTTATAAAAATCTTATGGTTAACCAAATAATTCATATATTTGTTGTCAGCATTACAACCTTACAAATAAGATGCTTTTCAATAAAACTCATCCTGTACTATTAGAAAAAAATCTATTCGGAACCTTGTAAATCAGTCCAGAATGTTGTAGTTGCCCTGAAAAATATGGAGTATATCTAAGATTTTTAAAGCTGTCCAGAATCTTGTAGTTGCCCAGAAAAATACGAAGAACATATCCAGAAGATGTGTTGTAGTCACACCTGATAAAGAAACAAAGTAAGCTTATTAAAGGAAATAGAAGTCAACTGACCAATCCTAGGACTCCTAGCTATAAGGTTCACTGTTCGTTCTGTATCAGAAAATCCGTATCAGTGAGGACATAGGTAAAATACCATACAAATGAGAAATAGATGAAAATAATATTCTCTTTCATGAGAGAGGACTGCACCTGGATCTCATATTGGTTAACACTGTAAATGCAATTCTCAGTCCACATGTTTCAGGTTTTCATGGAATTCATTAATTCAGGCATATGTGGCCCTAACCTCCAAGATTCATTCAGTTGTTTTTTGTCAGTAACTATGGCAGATATTTCAGAAAGGCTATAACTGAAATTTATAGCCAGAGAATTAAACAGCATACTCCGTATATACTTATTCTATACAATCAGCTGACAACACATGTCCTTTCTCGGTTCGATAAATTTTGAAAACTCCTATACTGGATTTGTCCCCTAATAAAAATAACTATTCGAAGATAACAGTTTCTCACAAGGTAAAAGCGAATATTTTTTTAATTAACACTAAATGCAGTGAACAGAAGTTCTAAAACTCAAGGATGGTTATGCGTATAATAGAGTAACAATATTTTATTCCTAAAGATGCTGCGGTTAAAACAAAATGAAAATAATTGTGCACTAACATAAAAGTACGATGTCAAGGCAATGCTAACAAGCGAATATGTGGACAAAATAATAAAGGTAATGGGATACTAACCTGCATCTAAAGAACCTCTCAGCTTCTAAAAAAAGAGAGAGTGGAATCCCTTTTTATCTGGGAGTAGGACATTTTTAGCCTTGGCAAATCATTCTCTGAAGCATACTCTTGACACCTGATGCCAAACAAATTTCAGCTACTAACAGCCAAGTGCCAATATGGATCAGTGGATGGTGTAACAATTTCAGCTCCGACAGCCAAGTGCCAATATGGATCAGTGGTCAGCAAGCAGAAACACAATCAAGAGCCAATAAAGACAGAAAGACATGGAAATAGAGCAGAGATCAAATTATCATATTTCATCTCCTAACAGCCAATCCAATCGAAACGTAGCAGTGAAAACTATAGAAAAAGAGTAGTGATCTAACAAAATATCAGAAGTTAGTTCCTGACAGCCATAAACAGAGGAGCTAATAACATATGCTCATTTGTCTCAAAATGATCAGTCTCTGAATTTGCCATAAACAGTAATATATTCCTTAAAACCTATCAAGCAACTTCATCCAACTTTTATCCATACTCTATTTTACTCTTTCTGTAATCCTGGTGTTAGCTAGCTAATTTGTAAATTAAACAACTCAAGTCCTAGTATATCCAAGCACCACAATGTCTCTGAATTAACCTACATAAAACTACGGGCCTGTAAGGTCAATTCTAGACTATCAATCAATTTACATAAAGCTGCAGGACACAACAATCACCTGTGCTCACAAATTAGATTTTGTAGGTAGATTCAAAATTCGTCACTAGAATCTAACATAATTTCTCACACAAATGACAGATTTAATTTCTAAGGCAAACCATCAAGTCAAATAGAATATCAGAGCTGGGCTAGAATTGCATATCAAACAAATCACGATGGAGAATGATGATAAGAAATTGTTAAGGAAGTAAGGGGGAAGAAGTAATTTCGTACTTAGAACTGGCTGGAGAAGGGCATTCGTTGGAGGGCTGCAGCTCTAGTGGCGTCGCTATACCAGAAAGTGCCCGACGTCGCCGATCTGGCCCCTGCCGCACCACTGGCCTAGGTTCCTACCTGATGCAGCTGCTCTGGCCCGGATCACCATCGAGACGAGACGTGGCCACTCTGCCCCATCCACCATGCCGCCTCACATGCGGGAAGCACTGCCGCGCCGAGATATCCCGCATGACGCCGCCGCTCTTCCCCACCCACCGCGCCACTTCATGCGCAGGCCCGTGCGCTGCAACCGCTTTGCCCCATCTACTGTGCGGCCTCATGCACCGGCCTGCACTGCCGCACGCGGGAAGTCAGTCTGCGGTGGGTAAAATGAATATAGCATTGCATTGGTTCTATAGTATATTCCTTTTTAGTCACCAAGAGAAAACGAGTCTGCGGTTGTTAGTATCATGACTTTTGAAGTATCTTAAAAACATAAAAATAAATTTTGATGAATTGAGTGAACACCATAAGTAATAGTTGTGATTGTAAGTATCACCTCGTAATTTTTACATCAACATAATAGGTTTACTCGATGGATAACAAAGATGCTTCTAAGTCGAGGAGTATCGGACGTCGGAGGACCAAGGCTACGAACTAGTTAGAGAGTACATAAGATCACCGGTAGTATTAGGAGATATGAATGCTCTTAGTTGCCCAGTAAACACTTATGATGGCAGAAGAAGTGAAGCGGATGGATCTGAAGTCAAGTTGAAGACAAAGACCCAAGATTTAGCTTCTAGAGCAGTCATTGAATAGTCCAGTGAAGTCACCGAACAGTTCGGTGAATTAGAAGAGTCGAAGTCTAGAAGAGGTGCTTTCTGGAGCTGAAGTAAAGAAGTCACAGGATAGTCTAGTGGATCAGTGATCGGATAGTTCGGTGTCTCTGAAGTCAAAGTCTAGATGAGGTTGTCTCTGTAAGTCCAAAAGTGCTGGCCACTGAACAATCCGGTGTCATATGGAATAAATTCCAAAAAGAGTGTTTTTCTGGTCTGTAGAGATATAGGAGTTACCGAACAGTCCGGTGGTGCACCAGACAGTCTGCTGTGGAATGGTTGGGTAAAGTTGATAGCTTTATGACATCATGTTTCAATGGTTGTTTCTGGGCTAGGAGCCTATTTTAACCGTGGAGGCGAACATTTTTCAGTGTGCCTGAGGTCTGAATTACTGAAGCAAACTTGTGAGAGGCCAAAGGACATCAAGGGAGTGCATAACTCAAGACTAGAGATCTTTTGTGCTAGCAGGAGAGTGAATAAGAGCATTCATATATTTTTAGAGCTTTTAGGGCATTAAGAGGGGTGATTTTTCTATATTACTCTTGGTTTGGCAGTCTAGACCAGCTAAGAGTCGGTGTTCGAACTTTCGAGAAGTTTTGGGAAGACGACGCCAATTTGGTACTCGGTTTTGGGTACCCCGCTCGAAAGAGACACCAAAAGGGAGCGTCCGAGCCTTGGAGGCTTGCTCTTGGGAGGGGTATTGTTTGGTCTTGCGAGCGGGTATTGTTTGCTATAGCCTTGGATCCTTGAAGGCTTGCTCTTGCAAGCGTACCCTAAAGAGCACTCGTTGCATATCTAAGAATGTTTTCTCTAGAATCAATGCATCATCTACCGAGCATGAAATTTGATCTCAATTACAAAACATTAATGAGGGCTCCGCTGAGGCTATGAAAGAGCGTTACTATATTCTCAAGAACAAATATGATTCTATCACTATGTTGACACACGAAAAGGCTAATGATGTTTATTCTCGTTTGCATGTGGTGGTAGAGAAAATCAATGCCTTGGGTCTAAAGAGCAAAATTGAAGACATTGAGATCATAAGAAAGCTATT
The DNA here is from genome assembly GCA_001602275.1 of Zoysia japonica. Lineage (NCBI taxonomy): Eukaryota > Viridiplantae > Streptophyta > Magnoliopsida > Poales > Poaceae > Zoysia > Zoysia japonica. The sequence goes on along the minus strand of BCLF01000074.1, from coordinate 103,369 downwards.
GAGGATGTTGCCGCCAACCTACAACTCTATCGTCAAGTGTCTTCCAAACGGACTCGGCAAACTCCTCCATTGATGTGATGCTTGGGAAGCTTAGAGCATATGAGAGATATATATTGGGAACATCCACCAACTCTCAAACACCCAAGAATCTTACTATTCAAGTTGAAGAATCACCAAATGCCAAAAGCAAGAAGAAGAAGACGAAGGTGGAGGAGGACAAGGATGATGAGAGTGACAGTTAAGATCTTGCGCTCCTTATGAAGAAGTTATTTTGCAAGGGAAGGCCTTCATCCTTGAAGCGCAACTCCAGGTGCTTCAATTGTGACAAGAAAGGCCACTTCGTTAAGGAGTGACTCAAGCCCAAGAAGGAGAGCAAGAAGCAAGCATCAAGCGGTAGTGATGATGAAAAACAAGCTCCCAAGAGAAAATTCAAAAAAATGATTATTTGTCGAAGAGAAGAGCAAGAGCAAAGAAAAGAGAAAGTCACAATACAAGGCGTTTATTGTTGCTGAATGGCTCACCGATGATGATGATTCGGACTCCTCCTCTTCAAGTGGAAATGAAAAGCTTGTGGGTCTCATAATAGCTGTGACAAACTCCACCAATGAGCTTCCACAACCACCTATATGCTTAATGGCTTGAAGTTGTAAGGGCTACATATATGAAGATGATAATCTTGAAGAAGAAGAGGACTATGATGATGATGATACTCTGAGCTATGATGATCTAGTCTTCATCCTTGAGAAGGCCAATAAGACCATCATAAAAAAGAATAAGAAGATTGAGGTGGTGACCAAAGAGCAAGGTAGCGGTATTCCGAGTTCGAGAGCTTGAGGGTGAACTCCATGCTCTGAAGAATTCTCATGGTGCTCTACAAGAATCCTATGATTCTCTTAAGAATAAGCATTTTAAGAAGCATAAGGCATTGGTCCTCACTCATGAAGCCCTTAACCTCGACTGCCTCTCTTTAATTCTTGTAAGTATTCCAATGAAGCTTCTACTTCTTGTTATCTAAACCTCTCCAAGGAGAGCATTACTCTTGACGCTAACAATTTGAAAGAATATTCGAAGCTCAAGGAGGAGAGAGAGACCGTGATGGATGCATTTGAGTGGCTCACCAGATGAAGGCGAATTCAAAAGGATATCCTAAGCTGAAACCTGGTCAACAATCACAATCACAAGGGTTTAGGATCATATTCATCCTCTATCGACATCATTAGCAACAAAGATAAAATCCCCGCGTGGATAGTCTCGCTTATGGTGGATGATTATTATTGTGAGCAAAGGATTATCCCAAGGTGAGCAAGCCTAAGATTATGCCTAACACTAACCTTTTCAATGAGGATGTCCACTATAATCTATTTAGGGCAAACAATGGAAAGGTGAAAGCAAGGCTGTTCAGTCCTCAAATGATAAAAGGACAATCAAGAAGATATGGGACTCCAAGGTGATCATGTACCGAGAGAGGAAGCCTGAACTCTCTTGGGTTCCCAAGAAGAAGTGAAGGGACCAAGGTCGTGGACCGTGAAGTGTGATTGAAGATACTATAAGTTCATAACATGTGTGATCGAGCTTCAACACCAATCTATTTTTCAAAGAGGGTTTCTCTTGTACATAGTAGAGTAAGTTTTTTTTTCTGGTCTTGCATGGTAGATAGTACAACCATACATCATGTGTAAAAAGATAAAAGAAAATAACAAAAAAATTAGTCAATGCCCAACCATCTTAAGATATCTATAAGCATGGGGAAAGAACTTGAGAAGATGGTTTGGCTATCTCAAGGCAAAGCGGTGGGCTTATGATGAATAAGCTTGAGATGGGTCAAATTTGGCATTGGATAGGTTTCCTTTATGCAATGTTCTTAAATTTACTTGCATTTACATGGCATATTTACGTTCATGCATTAGCATTATTTTGTTATCAAGAACAAATTTGATTCTATCACTATGTTGCCACATGAAAAATCTAACAATGTTTACTCTCGTTTGCATATAGTAGTAGAAGAGATCAACGCCTTGGGTCTCAAGAGAAAAATTGAGGATATTGAGATCACGAGGAAGCTTTTAAGAATGTTGCCACCAAGCTACAACTCAATTGTCACGTGCCTCTTGCAAATTGACTTGACGAATTCCTCTATTGATGTGATGCTTGAAAAGCTTATGGCTTATGAGGGATATATGTTGGGACCTCAACTGACACTCAAATGCCCAAAAATCTTGCTCTACAAGTTGAATAATCTCTCAATGGCAAGAGTAAGAAGAAGAAGGTGGAGGATAATGAGAGCAACAATGAGGACCATGCGCTCCTAATGAAGAAGCTATTTCGTAAGGGAAGACCCTCATCCTCAAACCTCAACTCCGGATGCTTCAACTGTGGCAAGAAAGGCTATTTTGCTAAGGAGGGCCCGAAGCTCAAAAAAGAGGCTAGAAGAAAGTCTCAAGTGAGAGTGATGATGAATAACAAGCTACAAAAAAAATTCTGGAAAATGTTCTTTGTCAAGGAGAAGAGCAAGGGCAAGGATAGGAGGAAGTCACCACACAAGACGTACATTGTTGGTGAGTGGCTCACTGATGATGATGATGATTCGGACTCCTCCTCTTTAAGTAAAGATGAAGAACTTACAGGTATTGCTATGACGAGCTCCACCAATGAGCTTCCACCACCACTTCTATGATTGATGGCCCGAAGTTGTGAGAACTATATGGATGAAGATGATGATCTTAAAAAAAGGAAAAAAAGAATAGGAGGACTATATATGATGATGATGATGATGATAATGATGCGCCAAGGTATGATGATCTAGTCCTCATCTTCGAAATGGCCAAAATGGCCATCATGAAGAATAAGAAGATTGAGGTGGTGACCAAGGAGCATGAAGTAGCGGTATTTCGAGTTCGAGAGGTTGAGGATGAGCTCAATGCGCTAAAGCATTCTCATTGTGCTCTACGAGAATCATATGAGTCTCTCAAGGAGAAGCACATAGAGCTAAATGAGAAACATAAGATATTGGTCCTCACCCATGAAGCTCTTGACCTTGACTCTCTCATTAACTCTTCTAAGCATTCCAATGAAGCTTCTACTTCTTGTGATCTAACCCTCTCCAAGGAGAGCATTACTCTTGAGCCTAATATTTTGAAGAAATACACGAAGCTTAAGGATCATATCCTTCCTCTATCAACATCATTAGCAACTACAACAACATTCCCGCTTTGATAGTCCTACTCATGACAGATAACAACTACTGTGAGAAATGTTGATGGTCATCGAGCCAAGGATTGTCCTAAGGTGAGCATTTCAAAGATTATGCCTAACGCTAGTATTTTCCATGAGGATGTCCGCTACAAGTTATTTAGGGTGAGGGATGCAAAGGTGAAAGTGAAGCCACTAGGACCTCCCAATGACAAGAGAACAATCAAAAAGATTTCGGTCTCTAAGATGTTCGTGGATCGAGAGAGGAAGATAAAACTCTCTTGGGTTCCCAAGACGAAGTGAAGGGACCTACATCGTGGTTGACCGTGAAGTGTGATTGGAAATCCAAGAAGTCCACCATATGTGCGATAGAGATTAAACGCCAATCTACTCTTCAAGGAGGTTTTTCTCTTGCACATAGTAGAGTAGGTTTCTTTTCTTATTTTGCATGGTTGATAGGGCTCCTTTGTGGACTAGATGTTTGCACAACCATGCATCATGTGAAAAATATATAAAAAAAAAAAATTAGTCAATGTCCAACCAACTCAAAATATCAATGAGCATGGGGAAGAGCTTGAGAATGGTGGTTTGACAATCTCAAAGAAAAGCAGTGGGCTCGTAATGAACAAGTTTGAGATGTGTCAAACTTGACATTGGATAGGTTTATTTTCATGCAATGTTCTTAAATTTGCTTGCATCTACGTGGCATATTTGCTTTCATGAATTAGCTAGTTTGTTGTTACCATGCATTGCATATAGGAACCACGGAGGCGGCGTCACTCTTGGATAAAGTGACTATATGTTCAATATGAATTCACAAACTCCACAAGAGTAACCGAAGCAATTGTTGAGTTTCATGCCTATGGAACCTTGTGTCTAACGGTGTCTAAGACTCTCACTTACGCGGATCGTGAACATAGATTCATACATTCTCTTTTAGCTCCTTCTCGCTTTGGTTTTATCGCTCGATCTTACTGCGGTTTGCGAAAACTACAAACCCCTCGTGGGTTATCTATTTGAAAAGAAGAGTTTGAGAGTTCCCTTTCTAGATAAGTGTGGTGCATATTTGGTCTTTGGTGAGGACACATAAATTCTAAAAAGGCATTCTTTGATTCTGCGACTTTTGGAGGTCATTGAACAGTTTGACGCCTTCACTGGACAGTTCGGTGATTGTATCTCCAAGCTCAGTTAACGCAATAGAATTGGATAGACACCGGACATTCTGGCAGGTTCACTGGATAGTCCGTTGACTGAAAGATGAAACGGTTGCTTCTTAGGAATTGACTCGCGGCAGACACCGGACAGTCCAGCTCTTGAGACTGGACAATCCAGTGATCCATTTGATCGGCAAAATGTTGGCCATCCATTCTATCTTTGATTAATCCCAGCCGTTGATTTGATTTCATCAATCCTGCACGTGGATTTCTTTGTCCATTTTGCGGTACGTGTCTTCTCGTCGTCGATCGACCTCGCAGCCGTCTGCTAGCGGTGCCCACACTGGCGCCGCCGTGCTCTTGCTCTGGCTACTGCACACCTCACCGCCGCTCCTGACCATGCGCTGCGCCTCCGCCTTAGCGCCGCACCCTTGCGCTGCTCGTCCGCGCCCCAACCGCCTCTTCCCTAGCTCGTGCCGTGCGCTCAGTCTGCTGCGCCGTAGTTCACTCCACCGGCGTTGCTCACCATTGTAGCATCGCGCGCCATCTGCACCACCACACACCGAGTTTGTGCTGCACTTCTGCGCCCAAGCTTGTATGTTGTTTTTGCAATAGCTCATCTGTGCTTCATCATCCTTGCCTTCAGAAGGGTTTTAGGATTTCATGTGACCAGACGAGTTTTGCGGCAGTTTTTCATCGGATTCCGACACTACTTCCTCAGGGTCTTGAAATATATCATCCCTTTCATCTATTATGCCCCTCATTATCATAATGGTTTATTGATTATGAAGAATTAGTAAAATTGAGATAAAAGTGCAATCTTTTATTGCTAATTTGTGTAATTGGTTGGCATTGAGTCTCCTTGTCAACGGTGGCACAATTTGATTGAATCGCTATCATAATCGCTATCTTATTTGTTTCATTTGAGCAGTGATATGTCCTTGTTCCACCGTTAGGATTTCTCTCCGTGTCACTTATTTTACGATGCTTACACCCTATATTGTATGTGGTTCATTGACAGTTTGGTCATGGATCAGGACAGAGGATAAGGTCAGTGTTTTTGTGGCAGTCTAGAACTTTCCGCGAATGGGTTAAGTGCCAAGCTCTTAATCCTATCTTGGAGTGGAGTTGAGCTTACAATGACAGTTAATCTTTTAGTGACAGCTTGACCGTATGGGCTGACAGTGACCAACAGCTAAGGAGAAGGAGAAGGGCAAAGCCGTAGAGCCTAAGAAGAAGAAGAGGCAGCAGATAGGAGATCCAGACTAGGATCGTGCTTTGGCAGTCCTAGATGTGGATGTTCCTTCATAGAGGAGTGGTGCTTCGAGGATCCATGGTGAAGAGGGATAGGGAGAGCTGACGAGGTTGACCCTACAGAGAGTGGTGACTACACTCCCTATAGGACTGAGTCAGCTGTGGAAAGCTCCTGCCAGTCGTTCACAGCAGTCGAGAATCACAAAGGGAGAGACAGCCTAGCAAATTTCACCGTTGAGGCTAAAGTGGTGTCCTCATTCAGAGCTGAGGTCTCTGCTGTTTGCACTGCTAGAGCCGAGAGAGCTCACTGAGCAATAGCACGTGTTGCTGAGGAGGAGGTTGATTTGCTACAGATCAAGAGCCCGCCATGAGGACTAAGAGGAGATTGGATTTCATTGTTTGGGTCCTCGGAGAGTGTCATGGAGATGCCGGTCAGTTTTAGACAGTTCTACAACGAAGGATTTATGAGGCTCTCTGTCAACAGCTTGCCATTAAGGGCAAAAGCTCAGTGTTTGCCACTTACTGCTATTGTTATTTTGAGGCACTATGCAGAGGAACTGTCTGTGACATAGAGGAGCATATAGCATATCTGCCTGGCTTATCAAAGTTGGTCACTTAGCCCCTGAGGTACAGTGAGTAGGTCATCTTGCAATTCTATGCCTCCTTGTGGATCTCCCTCGATAGTTCACACTTCTCTTTCATATATCGAGGGGAGACGCATCGCTTTGAGAGATTTGATGTCATCAACAGCTTTGGAGTTCTTATCTTCAGAGACACAGATCCACGCTCTGGTCCATCCGGACTTCTTGCCACCCTACAGACCTTTTGAAGGTATGGAGCCGAGCGATGAGATGATGAGTATTGCATACCCGCCACCGCATGGGGAGCATTACACGAGGCACTCCCTGAGGTTGACACACGAGGCCCGTGTTTTGACGGGGTTGCTGGGCAGGTCTATTGCCTCGAGGGCTGGCTACAAAGAGCGATTTATTATTCTACATCATTGGCTGCTCTGTTTTCTTGCTGAGGCCTGAGATGTTTGATCTTACAGATTTACTGCTAGATCAAATAGTGATATATGAGAGGATAGGAGCACATTAGCTACCTTTTGCTCCCTATATTTGCATGCTTCTGAGGAGAGCTGGTGTGATGACTAAGGATTATGCAACATTGCTAGATGTCTCCATCACCATCAGTCCAGCTGAGCCGTTAGACCCCAGGGTTCTTTGAGTGCCTGCTTCTCACAGCACGAAGAGAGGAGACCACAGCCCTTGAGGACTTTGAGACTGAGGCTCCGCAGGGAGTACAACCAGCGGTCGGGAGTACTGAGGCTTCAGGTCAGGCCGAGGCACCTACCTCTTGAGCTACCATTGACCCTGCACTTGCCGCCAGACTTGATGCTATTCAAGCATAGCTAGACGAGCAGAGGAGGATCAGACAGAAGAGGGCCGAGTTCATGAAGAGGATCTGACTCGAGCACCTCCAGATTGAGGAGAGGCTAAGGATAGAGAGAGAGCTTTCTCAGGACAGGGAACGACAGGACAGTTTGGAGTGATTGCATCTTACCTGCAGGGGATCGATATGCCACCTCTACCTGCGTTCCCAACGACTACACTACTGGGTCACCCTATTCTCACAGCTACAACCTACAGCACCCCAGCCGCAGTTTTCATCTATGCCAGCATTCATAGCTCAGTTTCATCTGTGCCAGCATTCACAACACCTTGCTCATAGCTCTATGTTGGCACTTCAGCGACTACTGGAGAAGCCAGAACTTCAGCGACTACTAGAGAAGTCATTGTGTCGTAACAGCTTCTAAGTTCTCTCCGGTTTCCTCATTCTCCATGTTGGCACTTCTTGTTTCAGCTGAGCCCAGAGTTACAGTTTTGGTATTGGAGATAGGGACTGTTGTGGGTAGATCTCCTCTTGCTCCGAGAGTCTTGACTTTTGAGGCTATCAGAGCTAAGTCAGTAGCGACAGAGCCACAGCCAGCAGTTTCACAGGCAGAGCCAGCCACCACCACTACTAAGCAGCCTAGCAATGTTAATGGTTCTGCTATTTTGGTCGAGGCCGGATACATATTTGAGGAGGCAGCTCACCCCCTTGCCACAACCCATTCAGATGAGCCATCTTCAGCTGATGGTAGGGAGCGTTCTCCGACGTCATCTTCTGGCCTGAGTGCTTTTTATGATTCTGAGTAGCCAAGAGTTGATGAGCCAGCAACAGCCAAGTCAGCGCTAGAGGGGCAGCCACTAGTTGTCACTGCACTCGACTGGACAGCCGTGCCAACTCTGGACTGGATTTTTCTAGGTCTAAGGTGTCGAGAGTGCGACTCGTGGTTGTAGCATTTTAAGAGGATAGCGTCTTGGGGAGGCCGTGGATGGGTAGTTAGGGCTCTGGATTCTTTTTGGTGGATTTCATTGGCTCTTCATATTATTTTGATGAGCTTGTGTTTATCTTATTGTTTTAGCTCATTGGAATACATTTGATGTTAATTTTGGTGATTGATTAAGCACCATAGGTAATGGTTGTGATTGTAGGTACCACCCGTAATTTTTACATCATCATGGTGGGCTTTCTCGATGGATGACAAGGATGATCTCAAGTCGAGGAGTATCGGGCGTTGGAGGACCAAGACTAAGGACTAGCTAAAGAGTCAATCGGATTGTCGATATTATTAAGGGGGGTCAAGTCATTCGTTCTCGAGTCATACAAGTGAATACTCTTAGTTACCTCAGAATACACTGAAGATGGCATAGGAAGCAAAGCAAGCGAAGCTGAAGTCAAGTTGAAGATGAAGCCTTAGATTTTTGCGTCAGGAAGAGTCACCGGAGAGTCTGATGAGCCAAAAGTTTAGAAGTTCAGAAGTGAAGTTTAGAAGTTCAGAAGCGAAGATTTCTGGAGCCAAAAATAAGAAGTCACGGGACAATCCGATGGGCCAATGACCAGATAGTCTGGTATCCTTGATGACGAAGTCTAGAAGAGGTGTCTCTGGAAGTTCAAAATTGTTAGTCGACAGTCTGGTGAAGGTATGCACCGTATAATTCGATGTCATATGGACTGGATTCCAGAGAGGGTGCCTCCCTAGGCTGCTAAGATTTGAAGTCATCGGATAGTTCGATGGTGCGCCGGATAGTCTATGTGAAGTCAGGTGACTAGGAAAAGCAGTCAACTTTATGACAGCACGTTCCAACAGTTCTTTCTGAGCTTAGAGCCTATTTAACCTATGGAGGAGGACATTTTCTAGTGTGCCTGAGGGCTGCATTGCTGGAGCAAACTTGTGAAAGGCCAAAGGACACCAAGGAGAGAGCATAACACAAGATTTGATGAGAACATCCCTTCATTGGATGCACACAACGTTTCTCACCTACTATAGATGGTCCAATCCAGCTCGAGCACAACAATTGAATTTAGATGTGAGCTCGTTTCTAAACACATGTCTTCCTTCCTTTTAAAATAGATTGCTATCTAATGACTTTATCATGATTAAGAACATTAGAGAGGGTCAAGGGTAACATGAAGAAGGACATGGAGATGCTCAAGACCGCGCATTCAATCCCGGAGAAAATTCAATTCAACTTGGAGTCGAGTTGCCTCCGGGTTACAGGAGTAGCTCACACTAAAACAGACGTCCAGGTTGTATCTGGGATCTATTTTGGATGTTCCAGATATGGATAGTAGGCTAAGAGATAAACATTCCAATGGCACCGGTTTTATCTCCAAGTTTGACCGGAGTCAACGGGAATCGTTAAAACAAAATGACATCCAGAAACTACTTTGCTGCTGCGACACTCAAAAACTACCTTGCTGCTGCGACACTATCTTTTGACCTTTCGGCCGTATATCTTTCCTAGTCCCATTAGTATTAGGGTTTACCCTCTAAGTAAATGGGATGAGCTGTGTTTGCCTGCCCTATCGCCGAAAATCCGCGAGTCTAATGCAGTCACTGCGGCAAGCCTGTTAATCACCGTCATTAGTTTGCGGCCTTTTGCGGCGCGTCACCAGCCCACTTCTGTCACCGCGGACAATAGCCCCCAATATTACCATTCTGTTGGTGAGTTGGGAGTGTGGGACCGGAGCAGCTTTTTCATCCCATTCCAATAAAGAACGGAGAAAAATCTCTACCTGCAAGCCTTATTTTCTTCAGTTCTTTCTTCCTCCTCAGGCAGACCTCTCCTTTGGTTCATCTCTCACATGGATCCCCAATCTCCACCAGGCGTTCTGACCGGGACAAAGGTAAGTGTTAAGGGACACCTTTGGGCTCAGTAGTCATGCTCTTTGCAAGGCTGGAACGGCTACAAACTAGCTAGGGGATGGAGGTGAATGGTGTGTTGGGCTCCTGGAGGCTTGCTTGGGAAGGCATGAACATGGAAGACCTTCTCTGGAGTTGTAGATAGCAGGGCTGACTACTGGTGCTGTCGGCGACGAAGCCTTGAGGCAGATTCATTCGAATGAATACATAGAAATCATCGAAGGCACAGTGTTTGAAGAGCTTCACCTGCTACAGCTAAGTTGATGCATAGTCAGGTGGGGCTGACTCACCGGCAGGCAGCAGCCAGAGGCGACGATGGGGCTGGCCAGAATATTCCAACATGCAATGGCAGCTCGCCATTCCCGAACAGCAGATTCTTGCGGTCTCTTGCAGCACCGCCAGAAGATGCGGGTCACTCTTGCGACGCCGTTCTGATGTCGCGGGACAAGTTGCGGTGTTATGCAGGTTAGCGGCGTGGTCCAGCCCAAACAGTTTAGCGGCGCGACCCACGCCATTTTCAAACATACTCCTAAGGACGCCCTAAACTCTATATAAATTATATATCCACCATAATTAGTCTTAGGTTTTGCTTAGTTTAGTCCGTTATCAAATAGTTTCACTATTACACGGTTTGTTGGATTCTAACTTCATGAGTTTAATTTAAATTTTAAAGTTGAGTTGCTTTTTTCTTTGTTCTTGCTTGTGTTCTTTTATTCACAGGCTAGAATTTGGCTTCTTAGCGAGCTCAATCGTTTGTTGCACGGTTGATAACCAGAGGAGAAGTAGTGTTGCAATTTCGGGATTCGAATCATGTTGATTTGAGGCCAGATCAATTGTGAGTCACATCTCCACCAAATCGAGAGTTAGCATAACCTGACGAAAGATCGAGAACAATATACACATCATTTGGTAATTAGAGCTTCAAATATATCATCAAGTTCACATCTATCTTCGTTTATTCACTTTGGTAAAAGTAATAAAATATTCCTTTGTGCATAAAGGAAAGAATTGCTTTAGTACCTTTGAACCATGCTGAAATTGTACAAGCTGATAGGGATAGACTTGCTAATAAGAAGAAAGAACATCCTCCTAAACTTTAAAATCAGCAAGTAATAAAATTGAGAAGTTGTATCCTGCTTGCAACAAAATCTGATCTTGCTGAAATTTATGATGAAAATGCTTTATGTTATGCCTTAGTATGCAACGTGCGTTGTTTTCACTTAAGTATCTTGCTTCTTCTTTGCCTGCTCTAGTGCTAACCATTTTTAGAAGTATCATGATATTTTACCACCCGAGATACCTCCAAGGCTGCCACCAATTTGAGAGATTGAGCACCAGATTGATTTGAATTCTGGAGCGAGCTTGCCAAACAGCACCGCCTACATAACCAACCCCGAGGAGACCAAAGTAATTCAATGACAAGTCCAAGACCTTTTGGACCGTGGGTATGTGTAACGCCCAAAAATTTAAACATTTTCAAATATTAAAATTTCAAATTTCTTTAATTTCATTTCACAATTTAGTATAGAATAAAATTCTTTTTTCAAATAAATTACCAGGAGTGCATTGCATATCATCTCCTTGCTTTACATTAATCCCATTTAAATAATTATTGAATTGAAAAAATAATTAATCAAGTGATTAAGCAATTAAGCAAAAGAACAAAAGAAAGAAATAAAAGAAAAATACTAAAGCCTCCCTGGGCCTCCATCCCTGTCTCCTTCTCCCCCTCACACCGT
>BCLF01000074.1:53624-90920 GCA_001602275.1 Zoysia japonica | reverse complement strand
TTCATTTTGAGCCCGACCCCATCCAAATCCGGCCACCGGAGCGCCGGATCGGCTAACTCCGGTGAGGTCCGGCCATGGCGCCACCGCGCCGGCCTTAAGCTGCATCGGCCAGCCGGCCGCCCCGCCGTGGGCCCTCTCAGCCGCTGGATCCCCAACCGACGGCTGAGATTAGATCTAGCAACCACTTCATTTTATTTCAAATCTCGTCCATCCAAATCAAAATCGACGCACCAGATCAAGCCACGGGTACCACTTATTTAAATCCGTCCATTTTGAAATCAACGGCGCCGATTTATCCTAGGTTTTCCATATAAAAAATAATTCAAATGCATTACTACGTCAGCATGATGTTGTGCTGACGTTAGCAGACCTGGTTATTTAAAATTAATTAGAAAATTAGGATAATAAAATTAAGATTAATCTGATAATTAATAAATATAATAATAAAATAAATAATAATATTATCAATCTAAAAACTAATTATAATATTTATAATTAATTTAATAATAATTAATTATGTTAATTTTACAGAAAAGGCCCTGTACTTTTATTTACTAACAAAACACACCATGCCATAGTACAAATTTACATTTTAGCCCCTGATCTTTTCTGTAATTACTTTTTAGTCTTTAATTAATTTCTTAAATTACAGATAAATCCTCAAAACTTAATTATTAATTATAGATTAGTCCCTGAACCTTGTAATGCTATAACGTTTAAACCGTAACTCCGATTTCTATACCAAAATGATTGTATCAAAATAACCTATGCATTCATGGCATAATGATATTGATATTGACCTGTTTTCTTGCATTTGATTGATTGTTTGTGCCTCCATGCGTTAGGCGACTTCATTTCGGATCCACAGTACGAGGATTTCCAGCAACAAGACTTTGAAGCCGTTGAATACTATTCCTAGGAGCAGCAAGGCAAGTGTCCTTGACCATCTTGTGCCTATTTTACAAAATTCGTATCTTGTAGATTGCATGCTTGCGTCAAATTGATTGCGCACCTATTGTTAGGTTTATCGAGCCTTTTCTTATTATGCCTTGTCACCCTAATTTACCTTTTTGGCGGGTAGATTACATGCTTAGCTTGCTGTTATCGGGATGGGTGATACTAAATTGATTTATTATCATAATTGCTTCACGAGGATTAATGGGTTATTTAATAGCAACATAGAGATTAGTAATTTGGGTGATATGGTTGGTGTAGGGCTGTGTGTGGGTTTACCGGCATTGTCCCTTAGTATGTTATCTTTCTAAATCTAAGGACCGGTTCGTGGAGCAACCACCCATGTGCGACCGTACAACCACGAGCCAAATATGGGTGCGGCCTAGTATAGTAAGTGATGGAGACCAGTTCTGTGCGTGCTAGCTGGTGGAGCGGGGAAAGGAGGTTAGGCCTGCATCTGCCTAGAGCGAGATGTGTGGGGGAAGGGAGGGGTAGTCTCGAGAACCGTTCGACACGAGAGGGGGCCTTTCCCAGGTTACGGTTAGTGCCTGATTTGGTGAAACCTCAGTGGGCACGTACAAGCTAGAGGAAGCCATGGCAAAGCCTTGAAGTAATCTCCTGGCCTTCACACCAAAGGAAGTGTGTGAGTGCAGAGCTGGCACCGGCGAAAAAGAAATTCTTTAGTCCACCTGAAAATGGGGGATTAAATCACTACTCGTGGGGAATGTTTACAACCTCTGCACAGATAAAACTGTCATCACAGCTGTGCTCATTGTCATGAGCATTTCATGGACCCTCACATGATTATTGGGATTGGGTATGGTTTGGTGATATTAGTTGATCACAGTGGGAGACTGTGATTGGTTCTTACGTTGATGTTACAGCCAGGTAGGCTGTAGGTATGTTGGATTATAGGTGCGATGTCTATCACTTAGTAAATAAGCGCTTAAAAGGAAGTGTGTTTCTATTGTGTGTTTTTATGCAAAAGAACCCTCTATTGCCTTTGCCTTGTTTCTTCCTATATGTCATCTTTTTCCTCACTTACTGAGTACAACCCGTACTCAACGTTGCCTTTATATATGCTGCTCAGTAGAAGGAGAAGTCTGGGAGAACATTGAAGACCCTCGGAGTTGAAGGCTAGGCGAGCTATCTCTTCGGTCAACTGCCTGTGGAAGCCCAAGTCGTTCTAGTTATTTTTCACTGCTTTGGTTTGTATTAATTTCTAAGACTCTTAGTCATTGTTGTAATAGGTTAATTTCAGTGTATTCGAGACATAAAGGGTCACTTGGTTTATGTGTGAAACTTGATTCCTGGGCACACATAAAGGGTCACTTGGTTTTTGCCTAAAAACCGGGTGTGATAGTATGTACATGAGAGCCGTAGTCCTTGTGCCATTCCTGTTCATTTGGTTCCAAAGAAGGATGGCTCTTAGCTAATGTGTGTTGATTGTAGAGCCATGAACAATATCACCGTTCAATATCGTCATCATATTCCTAGGTTAAACGGCATACTTGATGAATTATGTGGCTATGTAGTGTTCTCAAAAATTGACTTGCATAGTGAATACCACTAAATAAGAATAATTGGGTGATGAATGGAAAACTGCTTTTAAGACTAAGTTTGAATTGTATGAGTAGTTAGTAATACCTTTTGAATTGACTAATGCACCTAGTACTTTCATGCGTTTGATAAATGAGGTTTTACGTTCTTTCACTGGTAAATTTATGGTGGTTTACATTGATGATATATTGATTCCTAGTAAGTCAATGAACGAACATTTGTCTCACTTGCGTGTTGTTTTTGATGCTTTGGGACATGCATGCTTGTTTGGTAACCTTGATAAGTGCACCTTTTGCACGGATCGAGTCTCTTTTCTTAGCTATGTTGTTACTCCACAGGAAATTAAAGTTGATGAAGCCAAGATAAATGTGATTAAGAGTTGGCCCATGCCCACAACGGTTTCACAAGTGCGGAGTTTTCTTGGGCTTGCTAGATTTTATTTTTTTTTTGTCCAAATTTCAGCACCATCACCACCTCAATGAATGAGTTGACAAAGAATGACGTTGCATTCCATTGAGGCCACACACAAGAGGAGTCCCTTTCCACTTTCAAGGACAAGCTTACACACATGCACCGCTGCTCCAACTTCTGGATTTTGATAAGGTTTTTGAACTTGAATGTGATGCTAGTGGAATTGGCATTGGTGGTATGTTCGCGCAAGGGGGGTTGAATTAGGCACTTACACTACTAACACAATTTCTCACTCTTCCTAGTTTCTAGCAAAACTAGCAATCAACTCCTAGTAAGTAAGGTGTAAGAAAGAGTAAAACAAGCTAAAAGACAACCTATCAAGCTAATAAGCAAGTCAGCATGAGAGCCACCAAGAGAAACAACAAAACAACCTATCACACTACGCACAAGAATGTAAATGCTGTAAGTAAAGAGAAGGGTGATAGAGATGCTCAGCAATTTTTTCTGAGGTCTCGGAAGGATGGCGCCTTTCCCTAATCCTCGTTGAACCACTCTCGTCGGAGTCTTGGTTCCTCCTGTCGTTCCCGAAACGATGCTCACAAGGGTACGCTTCAATCCCGAAGTGAAGACACCGGCGCCTCGGCTGTAGCAAACAATACTCAAGCGCTAGAGCAAGCGTTGGCTCAGGCACTCACTCTTGGTGTCCCTTTCGAGCGAAGGACCCGAAACCGCGTACAGACTTGATGTCGTCTTTCACAAGTCTAGGCTGCCATAGACTAAGAGTAACAAGCCGAAGACACACCTCTCAGCCTCACAAGCTCTAAGAATGTATGGATGCTCTTTTGCTACTCTTCACAAGCACTCAAGATCTCACAAGTTGCTTTCCTGTGCTCCCTTTGTGAACTTTGGCTCTTGGCAAATGATCTCCAACTGTTCTGGCCACAAGCAAGCTCCACAATAGCCCCCCCAATGGTTTAAATGGGCCCTAAGCCCTGAATCAACCGTTAAGTGTTGTTTCCAAAAACTGACTACTTTTTGCGGTAATCGAACTATCCGGTGACTGAGACCACCGAACTGTCTGGTGACTCCTGGTCTTCATCTGGATAAAAACAACCTCTCTCGAATCTATTCCATGAGACACCGGACTGTTGGTTCAAACCATCACCGGACTATCCGGTGAGCTTCTCTTTTAGACTTCCAGAGACACCTCTTCTGGACACCTTCTCTAGGACTCATCGGACTGTCCAGTCACTGAACCGACGAATTGTTCGGTGACTCTTCTTGATGATTCCAGAGAGCACCTCTCTCTGGACTTCAAGCTCCTGCACTCACCGGACTGTCTGATGACTCCCGTGGACTGTCCGGTGACCTCCTGTCTATAGCTCCCAAAAAACATCATCTCTGGACTCCTGGCTTCGACCCTCACTAAACTGTCTGGTGACACCGACGAACTGTCCGGTGACACAGCTGCTGTTGAAACTTGACTTCTTCAGGATCATGCTTTCATCTGCAACTCTTGACGACTTAAAACTTCCACTGATCACTCAAGTGCCTCAGAGAACCTAGGGCATCCACACACCCTAATTCTTGTAAAACCGAGATGAGTGACCCAACCCCTCTTAACAGTACCAGTGATTCCTATAGACTCAAGACCTAATAACTAAGCCACACACGGCTCTAGATCATCCTCAGCCTTGGACCAGCTCCCACCTTGGAAACACTCTGAGGGTCTCGAACAATCTTGAAGCAACCAACTCATAGAATTGTAGCGTAGTGTTCATAAACCTGTATCCAACGAGTTAGTTCATGGTTCTCATTCAATCACTAAAATCATTCATACCTTTGAGGGGTTTCAATGGTTATGAAGCTAACAATCTCCCTCTTTTTGGTGATTGATGACAACCATGATGCAAATGATCGAGATGATACAAAAAAATAGGAATGGAGGCACGAGACAACCTTAAGAGAAAAAGATAGGCGCAAGTTGTCTTACCATCTCTTGACAAGTCCATTAATATGCACGAGGTTTCATACCTTAGCTTTAGAGCTCCCCCTCGATAAGTGCATCACTTACTCTTTTCATATTTCTATATTTGTTGATTGTGACTTCTTTCATCTTCATCTCTTCGGCTCCCTCTACCCTTCTATAAATAGAAAATATCCACAAGCCATGTAGAGGGCAAAGGGTAGTAATCAATAAATTTAGAAGAATAAGAAAGATTACTCCCTTTAATTTCATGACCGCTTCATCTTGTCACTTTTCTCTCCCCAATCTTCAAGTCTTCTTTCCCTTCATATCTCCCTTGATCATCATCTTTATTTCTCTCTCACTTTGTCATCTATCTTTATTTCTCTCCCACTTTGTCATCTATCAACCAAAAAGGAAAGCCACAAAGAAGGAGAATACAATAGAACAATTATCATGATGAAATATGAAACAATATTACTGGATCTTCACAGTTATCTTCTTTGACTCTTTTCTTGCTCATCGTGTTCTTGTGTCTTAGTCGTCTTCTTGACTCCAAAATTTCTTCTCCCCCTCGAGTTAGTATCTTTCCTACAAAATGATCATCCAAGAAACTTTCTCTTCTCTCAACAAGAGGGGGTTAGTGGTGTATATGGGAATGTATCAATCATAGTCTTTGAATTGCGTAAGTAGATTTAACCATAGAGCTCGAAAGATCATGATTCAATGGCATGAAGCTCACAATTGCTATGGAGTCTAGGGGCAATTAACTTATATTGCTTATGAGTAACTCCCCCTAGACTCGTGCTTGACGTCAAGACACTAAATGCAATGCATAAAATGCATATGAATGCAAGAACAAGAATAAAAGATGCATGCTTATGATGAAGGACTAGAAAAGAAATATCCTCATCACATTGAAATCCCCTCGCAAGCTTACTCACAATGATCCTCATCTCCTAGCCTTGGGCACCCCGTGAACATTCTTCCCAAGCTCTGCATGATCATTGTTATCTTAAAAGGGTTAGATGACGGTCCTACAAAACAAGAAGAACAACAAGAACAAAGCAAACACAAGCAAACAAATATATACAAAGGAAATGCTACGTTTTGGAGGTTACTCAAGTGAAGTCCGAAAGATCAAGAATTTTGAGCTCTCCTCTTAGCCTGTTGAAGTTCTTCTCATCAAGGGGCTTCTGAATATGTCATCCAATTGATCATTTGTCCTCACACTAATAAGTTCAATATCTTTCTTAGCAACATGATCTCTTATGAAATGATGCTTGACCTCAATATGTTTAGCATGCCCATGATCACCCTTGTGAAGGGCCATATTGATTGCACTCTCACTATCACAATATAGAGGAATTTGATTGTACACCAATCCATAGTCCAAGAGAGTTTGCTTCATGTAGAGGAGTTGAGCACAACAAGCATCGGCTGCCATATATTTCACTTCGACCATTGAGAGAGCCACGGCATTTTTCTTCTTAGAGCTTCAAGCAACCATTGATCTCTCAAGAAATTGACATCCGCCGAAGGTGCTTTTTCTACTCACTTTGCAACCGATGAAGTTCGAGTCAGAGTAGCCAACAACATCAAAGCCTCTATCTTTTGGATACCAAAGGCCCATAGTTGGTGCATACTTGAGGTACCTAAGAATCCTTTTTACAGCACCTAAATGAGATTCTTTAGGGTTAGCTTGATAACGAGCACATAAGCATACACTAAACATAATATCCGGGCGAGAGGCGGCAAAATATAATAGAGAACCAATTGTAGATCGATAAAGCTTTTTATCAACCAGTTTACCACTCTCATCCGGCCATTGGAGTCTTGGTTGGCTTTGAATCCTCCGTTTCGAAGCGCTTGAGGAGATCTCTTATGTACTTCTCTTGATAGATGAATGTTCAATTTTTCATTTGCTTGACTTGAAATCCGAGGAACAAATGAAGCTCACCTATGATGGACATCTCAAATTCTTTAGCCATTAGCTCACGAAATTCAGCCACACACGGCCCCTTTTAATAGTATCGATGTTTCCGATAGACACAAGGCCTAAAACTAAGCCACACACGGCTTTAGATCATCCTTAGCCTTGGACCAACTCCCTCCAAGGAAACACGACTGGGATTTGATAATCCTTAAAGCAACCAACTCCTAGAGGTGTAGAATAGTGTTGATAAACCTGCATCCATCGAGTTTGTTCGTGGTTCTCATTCAATCACCAAAATCATTCATACCTTTGAGGGGCTTCAATGGTCATGAAGCTAACAATCTCTCTCTTTTTGGTGATTGATGACAACCATGATGCAAATGATCGACATGATACAAAAGATAAAAATAAAAGCACGAGACAACCTTAAAGGAAAAAAGAATAAGCGCAAGCTATCTTACCATCTCTTGCCAAGAAGTCCACAAATATGCATGAGGTTTCATACCTTAGCTTTGGAGCTCCACCTCGATAAGTGCATTGCTTACTCTCTTCATATTCCTTGATTTTATTTGTTGATGGTAGCTTCAATCATCTTCAAAACTTCAAACCTTTGGCTCCCTCTACCCATCTCCTATAAATACAGAATAACCACAAGACGAGTAGAGGGCAAAGGGTAGTAATCAACAGATTTATAAGAATAGGAAAGATTACTCCCTTTGTTTTTTTACCGCTTCTTCTTTTCACAAATCTCTTCCTTGATCATCATCTTTTTGTCATCTTCATTTCTTCTCCATTTCTCTCCCCAATATTCATTTCCTTCATTAATCATTATCTTCTCCTTTGAGAATCCTTGATCATCTTCACTTCTCTCATCATCTTCATTTCATCATCTCTATTTCTCTCCCCCTTTGTCATCTATCAACCAAAAAAGAAAACCACAAATAAGGAGAATACAATAGAATAATAATCATGATGTGATATGAGACAATATTACCGGATCTTCTCTTCTTTGATTCTTTTCTTGCTCATCATCTCCATATGTCTTGGTTGTCTTCTTGATTCAAAGCTCCTTATCTCCCTCCAGTTAGCATCTTTCCTACAAAATGGTCATCCAAGAAACTTCCTTTTCTTTCAACAAGAGGGGGTTAGTAATGCATGTGGAAATGTATGAATCATAGTCTTTGAGCCGCGTAAGTAGTTTTAACCTTAGAGCTCGAAAGATCGTGATTCAATGGCATGACGCTCACAATTACTATGGAGTCTAGGAGCAATCAACTTATATTGCTTATGAGTAATGCCCTCTAGACCCGTGTTTGACGCCAAGACACTAGATGCAATGCATGAAATGCAAATGAATGCAAGAACAACAACCATAATAAAGGATGCATACACATGAAGAAGAAGGACTAGAAAAGAAATACCCTCATCACATTTGAATCCCCTTGCAAGCTTACTCACAATGACCCTCGTCTCCTAGCCTTAGGCACCCCGTGAACATTCTTCCCAAGCTCTCCATTATCATTGCTGTCTTGAAAAGGTTAGATGACGGTCCTACAAAACAAGAAGAACAGCAAAAACAAAGCAAACACAAGCAAACAAATATACAAAGAAAATGCTAAGCTTTGGTGGTTACTCAAGTGAAGTCCAAAATGTTGAGCTCTCCTCTTAGCCTATTGAAATTCTTCTCATCAAGAGGCTTTGTGAATATGTCAGCCAATTGATCATTTGTCCTCACACTTATAAGCTCAATATCTTTTTTGGCAACATGATCCCTTATGAAGTGATGTTTGACCTCAATATGTTTAGCATGTCCATGATCACCCTTATAAAGTGCCATATTGATTGCACTCTCACTATCACAATATAGAGGTTTGATTGTAAACCAATCCATAGTCTATGAGAGTTTGCTTCATGTAGAGAAGTTGAGCACAACAAGCACCAGCTGCTATAGATTCCGCTTCAGCCGTTGAGAGAGCCACGGCGTTTTGCTTCTTAGACCTCCAAGCAACCAATGATCTCCCAAGGAGTTGACATCCACCGGAGGTGCTCTTTCTACTCACTTTGCAATCGGTGAAGTTCAATCGGAGTAGCCAACAAGATCAAAGCCTCCATCTTTTAGATACCAAACACCCACAGTTGGTGTATACTTGAGGTACCTAAGAATCCTTGACAGCTTTAAGATGAGATTCTTTAGGGTTAGCTTGGTAACGAGCACATAAGCATACACTGAACATAGTATCCAGGCGAGAAGCGGTAAGATATAACTGAGAACCAATCATAGATCGATAAAGCTTTTTATCAACTGATTTACCACTCTCATCCAAGCCAAGAATACCATTTGTGGCCACTGGAGTCTTGATTGGTTTTGAATCCTCCATTCCGAAGCGCTTGAGTAGATCTCTTATATACTTCTCTTGATAGATGAATGTTCTATTTTTTATTTGCTTGACTTAAAATCCAAGGAACAAATGAAGCTCACCTATCATGGACACCTCAAATTCTTTGGCCATTAGATCATGAAATTCAGCATTATAAGTTTCATTAGTAAATCAAAGATAATATCATCCACATATACTTGGCAAATAAAGAGATCATCATCAATATGTTTAATAAAGAGAGTGTTATCAATACTCTCTATCTTGAAACCCTTGTCGGTGAGGAAATCTCTTAGTCGCTCATACCGTGCCCTTGGTGCTTGCTTGAGTCCATACAACGCCTTCTTCAACTTGAAGATGTGATCGGGATGCTTGGGATCCTCGAAGCCAGGTTGTTGCTCCACATAAACCTACTCATTAATATACCCGTTAAGAAATGCACTCTTTACATCCATTTGATATAATTTGAAGTTAAAATGTGAAGCATTAGTGAGCAAGGTTCGAATTGATTCAAGTCGAGCCACGGGGGCAAATGTCTCGTCGAAGTCCACCCCCTCAACTTGAGAGTAACCCTTGGCCACAAGTCTTGCTTTGTTCCTCACGACATTCCCGTTCTCATCTTGCTTGTTCTTGAAGACCCACTTAGCACCAATGATGTTCTTGTGCTTCGGCCTCTTCACAAAGTTATTGAGCTCCTCTTGCATAGCCAACATCCATTTGTGATCTTTCACCGCCTCATTGATGTTCTTGGGCTCTATCAAAGAAACAAAAGAGAAATTCTCACAAGCAATGTTAGCCACATCATCATTAGTATCATTAGTATAATTTGGCTTATATTGATTTCTCCTAGTCTTTAACCCTTGAGAGGGACTCCCAATAATCAAGTCACTTTCATGATCTCGAGAATTGGGTTTGTGCCTCTTGATGTGGTGGTGCTTGCGGCGGAGAGACATCTTAAGCATCTTGTATGGCTTGCTCCTTGGAGATAACGGTGTCTTGTAGTCGGAGTGAAGAGTTGCAATCTTCTTCAATTCTTGATGTCATTGTTGGACACGGTGGTGTACCACTTGGTACAGGTGATCTTTTGTCTCTCGGGGTACTAGGCACTTGAGGTGGCTCTCTTGGTGCTTGTACACTTGATGATTCTTCCATTTGTGTTGTTGATATAGTGTTCTCATGTTGTGTCGTGGAGGAGTCTTCCATTGGCGGTGTAGAAGAGTCATCTTCTCTTGGTAAAACTTCTCCTATGGGCATCTTCTGCATCTCCTCCTAGGGTTCATCATCATCTACATCACAACTATAAGATTCTTTGTTCTCTTGAGAACCATTAGTTTCATCAAATTGCACATCACATGATTCCTCAACAAATTCGGTAGTTGCATTGAAAACACGATAAGCTTTAGACTTACTGGAATACCCGACGAGAAATCCAATATCAATCCACTTCTCAAACTTACCAAGCCTCTTCTTCTTCTTGAAAATATAGCATTTACATCCAAAGACCCGAAAATAGCTCACATTTGGTTTTCTTCCCACCAATAACTCATAAGAGGTCTTCTTCAAGAGGCGATGTAGATAAACACGGTTTGAAGTGTAGCATGCCATGTTGATAGCTTTAGCCCAAAACCTCTCCAGAGTCCCATAGTCATCCAACATAGCTCTTGCAAGCATAATAAGAGTCTGATTCTTCCTTTCCACAACACCATTTATGCTCTAGGGTGTAAGTGGCCGAGAACTCATGCTTGATGCCAAGATCATCACAATATTCTTCAATGATAGATTTCTTGAACTCCGTCCCATTATCACTTCTAACCTTATTGATCATAGCTTCAAATTCATTTTGAGCTCTCAGCAAACTTCTTGAAATTGGTGATGGCTTGAGGTTTGTCTTTTAGAAAGATGGTCCATGTATATAGAGAGAAGTCATCAACAATCACCATGCAATAGAGATTACCCCCATGACTCTTGTAGGTTGTTGGTCCAAAGAGATCAATGTGAAGAAGCTCTAGAGGTATTGATGTAGACATGGTCTTGCAAGGATGAAGAGTGACCACTTGCTTTCCCGCTTGACATGCACTACATAACTTGTCCTTCTCAAAAGTGACATCTTGAATTCTGAGAATTAAGCCCTTTTTGGTGACTGTTTTTAATTGACTCATTCCAATATGAGCAAGCCTCTTATGCCATGACCATCCTTTAGAGAACTTACTAATAAGACAAGTTTGCAGTGCAACTTCATTTGAAGAGAAATCCACAATATAGAGATTGTTGTGCCGAAAACTATTGAATGTGAGGCCCAAAGACTTGTTGATTAATTCCGCACTCTTGTCATTGAAGTAACGTGAAGCTAAGATCACACAATTGTGCAACCGAGAGAAGATTGAAGCTCAAAGATTCCACTAGCATGACATTAGAAATTATCAAGTCATTAGAGATAGCGACTTTGCTGACCCCTTGATTCTTCCTTTGGAATTATCTTCGAATGTCACTTTGTCCTTATCCTCATTTTATTTGATGGTAGTGAACATCTTATGATTGCCCGTCATATGTTGGGTGCAACCACTATCAAGAACCTAATGTTTTTCACCATTCTTGTAGTTTACTTTGCTAGAAGCCATGAGACAAGAGGTGTTAGTATCCAAAATATTTTTAGATTCATCCATACTCACCTCAACAATGAGAGCGGCTTCTCACAAGAATGATCCAACCTACAAGCTTATCAATGCGAATGCACAAATCTTTTGGAGTTTCATTAGGCAAAACAAAGATATCATCATACTATCACATAGAACATCATAGGAATCCTCTAATAAACTAGTAGCAATAGTATTATCATCTAGAAGTAAATAAGATCTAGTAGATGTAGAGTCATTGCAAACCGATGGCTCAAGAGTGTAATGAGCATGCATTCCAATGATTTTGAGGTGGAAGCATTTTGATAATCCTTCTTTGATGAAGCTTCATGAGAGACACAAGAGCTAGCAATCTTCCTTAAGAGGAACTTCTTGATGGATTCATCATGAGAAATCTAGAGTGCACCTTCAAAAGAGTTGATCTTTTCTACAAGATCATGCAATTGTAGCATGGTAGCACCTATAGATTCACCATCAAGAGTTCCAATGTGAGTGTAGTCATCAATAAGCTCAAGATAGATGAAGTTTTCATTCATGATTGCACTCAAAGAGTTGCTAGATAAAAAGTTTGAAGAGTTGCTCATGTTAGCACTCGAATTCTTCGGTTTTGTGGCATATAGGTAGCTTAGCAAACGATTCTTCTATGAGCCACTACCGGACCCTGATGAAGAGCTTGTCTCCATCACTCCCAATCACTTCTCAAGGGCGGTTAAGCCCAAATTTGAGCACTTGGCTCTCATATCACTTGAAATATCACTTGAAAGGATCAAGTGACCGAGAAGGGGAGTCGAATCGGGCACTTACACTACTAACACAATTTCTCACTCTTTCTTGTTTCTAGCAAAACTAGCAATCAACTCCTAGTAAGTAAGGTATAAGAAAGAGTAAAACAAGCTAGAAGACAACCTATCAAGCTAGTAAGCAAGCCGGCATGGAGCCACCAAGAGAAGCAACTAAACAACTATAACACTACTCACAAGAATGTAAATGTGGTAAGTAAAGAGAAGGGTGATAGAGATGCTCTGTTATTTTTTCTGAGGTCTCGAAAGGATGGCGCCTTCCCCTAATCCTCGTTGAACCACACCCGTTGGAGTCTTGATTTCTCTCATCGTTCTCGAAAAGATGCTCACAAGGGTATGCTTCACTCCTGAAGTGAAGACACAAGCGCCCCAGCTATAGCAAACAATACCCAAACCCTAGAGCAAGCCGTCAAGGCTCAGTCACTCACTCTAGGTGTCCCTTTCGAGCGGAGGACCTGGAACCACGTATAAACTTGATGTCATCTTCCACAAGTCTTCGAAAGCTCGGACAACGACGCCTAATTGGTTTAGGCTACGATAGACCAAAAGTAACAAGCCGAAGACACTCCTCTCAGCCTCACAAGCTCTAGGAATGTATGGATGCTCTTTGCTGCTCTTCACAAGTACTCAAGATTTCACTAGATGCTCTCTTGTACTCCCTTGGTGAACTTTGGCTCTTGACAAATGATCTCCGACTGTTCTAACTGCGAGCAAGCTCCACAACAGCACCTCCAATGGTTTAAATAGGCCCCAAGCCCTGAATCAGCCGTTAAGAGCCATTGCCAAAAAGCTAACTGCTTTTTGCAGTCACCGGACTGTCTGATGACTGGGACCACCGAACTGTCTGATGACTCCTGTTCTTCATCTGGCAGAAAACAACCTCTCTGGAATCTATTCCATGAGACACCAGACTATCCGGTTCATATCATCACCGGACTGTCCGATGAGCTTCTCTTTTGGACTTCAAGAGATACCTCTTTTGGGCACCTTTTTCGGGGTTCACTGGACTGTCCAGTCACTGAACCGACAGACTATCCGATGACTCTTCCTGATGACTCGAGAGAGCACCTCTCTCTGGACTTCAAGCTCCTGCACTCACCAGACTGTCTAGTGACTCCCGTTGGACTGTCCGGTGACCTCATTTCTACAGCTCCCGAAAGATGTACGTCTTCTCTGGACTCTTGGCTTCGACCCTCACCGGACTGTCCGTTGACACCGACGGACTGTCCGGTGACACAACTGCTGCTGAAACTTGACTTCTTCAAAATCTTCATGCTTTCGGCTGCAACTATTGACGACTTCAAGCTTCCACTGATCACTGAAGTGCCACAGAGAACCTAGAGCATCCACACACCCTAATTTTTGTAAAAGCGAGACGAGTGACCCAACCCCTCTTAATAGTACCGGTGATTTCTATAGACTCAAGACCTAATAACAAAGCCACACACGGCTTTAAATCATCCTCAGCCTTGGACCAGCTCCCTCCTTGGAAACACTCCGGGGGTCTCGATGAAGTAACCAACTCGAGAATTGTAGAATAGTGTTGATAAACTTGCATCCAACGAGTTAGTTTATGGTTCTCATTCAATCACCATAATCATTCATACCTTTGAGAGACTTCAATGGTCATGAAGCTAACAATATTTAAGTGTAAAGTTGAATGACCCTGTTCTTAATTGCTCCACGTATGAGAAGGAATTGTATGCTCTTGTACGATGCTTAGAAACGTGGTAACATTATTTGTGGCTTAAAGAATTTGTCATTCATTCCGGTGCTATGTCTAGATGATATGCTATGTTGTTCCATTTTGGTTGTCGGATTTTTGGACAAGAAACAATTAAGCAACAATATGTTTTAGATGTTGATTTTAAAGATGTATTGCTGCATTGTAGTGAATGTAAAATTGGGAACAAATTTGTACATAGCGATGGCTTTCTTTTTAGAACCAACTGTCTTTGTGTTCCAGTTGGATCTGTTCGTCTTTTGTTGTTACAGGGGGCGCATGCAGGAGGATTGATGGGACACTTTGGAGAGAAGAAGAAGGAAGATGTTTTGGCTGTTGAGCGCTTCGTCACTTGCTACATTACATGTCAAAAAGCTAAGTCATGACTAAACTCACACGGTATGTACATGTCTCTTCCTGTCTCTTTTATTTCTTGGGCCAATATCTCTATGAATTTCATTTTATGATTACCTAGGACTAAGAGGGGGAGAGATAGTGTTTTTGTGGTAGTAGATCGCTTTTCTAAGATGGCACACTTTATACCATGTCATAAGATACGCATATTGCTAATCTATTTTTTAGAGAAATTGCTCGTTTGCATGGTATGCTTTCTACTATTATTTTTTATTGTGATGCAAAATTCTTGAGTCACTTTTGGTGCACTTTATGGAATACTACAAAGTTAGGTATGAAGTTGCTGTTTTCGGCAACATGACACCCACAAACGGATGGACAAACCGATATAGTGAACCGTATATTGTCCACAATGCTATGTGCCATTTTAAAGACAAATTTGAAGATGTAAGAAGAATGTTTACCTCATGTGGAGTTCGCATACAATGGGGCGAAACATTCCACCATTAAGGTAAGTTTATATGAGGTAGTATATGGTTTTAACCCTCGTGCAGCGATTGATCTTTTGCCTTTGCCTACAAATGAAAAAGTTCATATTGATGCTAAGACACATGCTGAATTTAATCTCAAAATGCATGAAACAACTAAACAAAACATTGAAAAGATGAATGAGAAGTATAAAATTGCCGGTAGTAAAGGTAGACATGAAGTTAAATTTGCACTAGGTGATTTGGTTTGGTTGCACTTGAAAAAAATTAGGATTTCGGAGCTAAGAAAACTAAATTGATGCCAGAGCTACTGGTCCTTTTAAGAAACTCGAGAGGATTAATGAAAATGCATATAAACTTGAGATGCCTCTAGAGTTTGGGATTTGAAGCCATACATCGGAGCAGCAGATGAACTTGAGACAAGGATAACTCCGATTCAAGACGGGGACGATGATGAGAACATCCCTTTTATATTGGATGCACACAATGTTCCTTCGCTTACTATAGATGGTCCAATCACTAGAGCTCAAGCACGACAATTGAATTTAGAGGTGAGCTCCTTGCTAAATACATGTCTTCATTCCTTTGAGAACAGATTGCTACCTAATGACTTTATCATGATTAGGGACATTGGAGAGGGTCAAAGAAAGCATGAAGAAGGAGTTGGAGAAGCTCAAGGCCAGCAAAACACGTTCAACCCTCGAGAAAATTATATCCAACTCGGAGTTGAGTTGCACCCATGTTTCAAGAGTAGTACGCACTAAAACGGATGCCCAGGTCGAATCCAGGATCCATTTTAGATGTTCTAGATATGAATAGAAAGTTGAGAAGATAACCTTTTTAACGAAACTGGTCTCATCTCCATTTTTCAACTGGGGTCAATAGAAATCATTAAAATAAGATGACATCGTGAAACTACTCTGGTGCTACGACACTACCTTTTGGCCCTTGGGCCGTGTATCTAGGCCCATTAGTGCTAGAGTTTACCCCCTAAGGATGACCTAAACTCTATAAATAGTAGCCACTGTCATTAGCCTTAAGTTTTGCTTAGTTTTATCTGTTAGCAAATATTTTCCCTGTTACACAGTTTGTTGGATTTCAACTTCATGAGTTTAATTCAGATTTTGCAATTGACTTGCGTTCTTCTTTGTTTTTGTTTTTGTTCTTCGATTCGTAGGCTGGGATTAGCCTTCTTTATGAGGTCAATTATGTGTTGCGCAGTTGATAACTAGAGGAGAAGTGGTGCAGCAATTACGGGGTTCAAATTGTGTTGATTTGAGGTCGGATCGATTGTGTATCGCAACTCTACTAAATCGAGAGTTACCACGAACTGATGGAAGTTCGAGAACCACGTACACATCAAGATTGGAGATCTTTGGTGCTAGTAGGAGAATGAACAAGAGCATTCATACACTTCTAGAACTTGTGGGGCTTTGAGAGGAGTGATCTTTGCCTATTACTCTTAGTTTGCCAGCCTAGACCGGCTAGTAGTCAGTGTTCAAACTTCCGAGGAAATTGTGGAAGATGACGCCCAGTTTATGAGTGGTTTCGGGTCTCGCTTGAAAGAGACACCAAGAGGGAGCATCCGATCCTTGGAGTATTGCTCTTTCGAATGGGTATTGTTTGCTATAGCCGGGATCGCTGGTGTCTTCACTCCGGGAGTGATGCTTACTCTAGAGAGCACCGTTCCAAGAATGATAGGAGGGACCAGTGCTTCGACCGAAGTGGTTCACTGAGGATTAGGGAAGACGCCAACCTTCTGAGACCTCGAGAAAAATTGTTGAGCTTTCTCTTAACTCTCTCTACTTTCCACATTTCATACTCGTTAAGTAGAGTTATAGGTTGCTTTACGATTTCTCTTGGTGGCTATCGTGGTAGTGTTTACTTGTTGTCTTTTTCATTCCACTAGCATTGTTAGGGGTCTTGGCCTACTAGAATTGTTTAGGTTCTTTTTGTTGTGATCAAGTCTTGTAGTTTAAGTTTCTAGCAAAATTAACTTCTACAAGTCCACTGATTCAATCCTCGTTCTTGGTGTCCCTGATCCTTTCAAGTGGTATCATAGTCAGGTGCTCATTTTCGAGCTTCATCACCTTAAGGATGCCGAACAGGATGGAACATCTACTGGTGTTTAATGGAGATGATTACTCATATTAGACGGCTCGTATGTGAGCCTTAACCGTGGAGAGAGACGTTTTCCAGTGTGCCTAGGGTCTGAATTGCTAAAGCAAACTTGTGAGAGGCCAAGGAACAATAAGGAGAGTGCGCAACTCAAGATTGAATATCTTTTGTGCTAGTAGGAGAGTGAATAGGAGCATTCATATACTTCTAGAGTTTGTAGGGCTTTGAGAGGAGTGATCTTTGCCTACTACTCTTGTTTGGCAGTCTAGACTGGCTAGAAGTTGGTGTTCGAGCTTCCGACGAGTTTGTGGAATATGATGCCAAGTTTGTATGCAGTTTTAGGTCCTCTGCTCGAAGGGACACTAAGAGGGAGCGCCCGAGCCTTGGAGGCTTTCTCTTGCGAGTGGGTATTGTTCACTACATCCAGGATCACCGATGACTTTACTTCAGGAGTGAAGCGTACCCTAAGGACACTAAGTTGATTTGTTAGAGAGTACTATAGCTGTTTCCTGGGTATTGTCCCTTTTGTATGTGTAGCAAATTGAAATTACTCTATGATGATATTCATTTTGAGGTGTGATAACAGTTAGGGTGAAGAGTAAAAAACTCTTGGGCCAACTGTATTAATAGTACTTTACAGACTACCATCAGGAGACAGCTAATTGATAGTTCTCTAACTAGTTAACCTGTGAAGTGTGATAACAATTAGGGTGAAGAGTCAAAAACTCTTTTGCCAACTATATTAATCTGAGAGTAATTTTAGTCAATTTGATTATTTGTTCACTTAATATGAGAGTAGTTCTTTAACATTATTAATTAGTCCTATATTTGTAATACTTTCCATTGATAAGTGAGAAGTTCGGTGGACAAAAGGACCAGCTCGCAAGATATGATTGCGGGAAATCAAGACATGGCTGCCACCAATCAAGAAGTGTCTGCAGCCAATCAAGGTGGGACTGTGGAAAATCAAGATGTCAATATGATTAATTGGAACTGACAACTCCGAGGGCGACAACAATGGTGGCAGTACAAGCACCAATGAGAGATCTTATGAGACTCCGAGCGATCCTTCGCCAGTTTCTAGCAGGCGTCGAAAAAGGTCGCAGAGCCCTGACCTAGATTACAATCCAAATGAAGAGGTTTGGTCCATAATTTGAATTAATCTTTTCAAGATTTTTGTTTCTTCTCAAGTAAGTTGTTTCCTATGTTTTCTTCATAGATTGTAGCTCACTAAACATCGGTTCCTCAAGTGGAAGAGGTACCATCTGTTCCTCAGGAGGAAACTCCGTCCACCCCGACATCATTAGGTGACTCAAGGAGTCAGAGGAAGCGAAAAAGAGGGGAGCGAGGCAAAAATAAGATGTCTGAAGGCATTTTTATGTAACAAGAGTTAGTGCTACAGGACGCCCCTCGAACCGGATGATGTATACAAAAAATACAGACAAGCCTGTGGATTTATAGTCAGGGACAAGTCCTGATTACAGTTAGGAACTGGCGTCGCTTGACGAAGAGACAAAGAATATTTTGTGGGTCAAGCTACAGTCAAAAATAAAATTTCCAAAAGGGATAGAGGAGCTCACAAAGAAGAGAGCATTATCCTCTATGGCCAAGATGTTCCATGGATGAAAGGCTAAACTTAATGTTAAATTTGTTAAGAAGAATTTGGTTCCTAGGAAAGATTACAGAAGCTCAGTGGGCAGAATTTGTTTGACAGAAAACTACTCCAGAGGCAATTGCTCAGAGTGAAGATAAAGTTTAGTTGGCAAAGAAGAATATTTACCCCCATCACTTGGGATCCAGTGGATACACCAGGAAAATGGCAGAATGGGAAAAGAAAAGAGAGGATGCTGCAAGGTTAGGGAGACATGATCCATTGGAAGGCTATGATGATCGAACCAGAAACTAGGTCTACGCTCGGTCAGAGACAACTGAAGACGGTCAGATCATATACAAACGACCACAAGCAGCAGAAGTGGGCAAAAAAATTGTGGGAATTGTTGCTGATAAAAAGGCTGAAAAGTTCAACCCTGATAGAGATAATGATCAACTAACTGCTGCTCTAGGCAATCCTGAGCACCCTGGACGTGTCCGTGCAATCTCTTCACGTATGTCCTGGAAAGAGGGGTTCCCATAGGATGCAGCAAGTTATAAAAAACATGATAGGTACAAGAGAACCTTAGAAGAAACTATTAAAGCTCAAGTTAAGCCATCTTTGAAGAAAAATTTTGTAGAGCTATTGAAAGAGCATCAACAACAGCTTGCACAACAACAAGCTATGGGAAATGTGTCAACTGAGATCCGGGCAATTGGATTGACGCCAACACAAGGTTGCAACATGAGCCTCTACGCCCGGTCAGAGATTTCCTGTTGATGATATAGTGGAGAGCACACCTTGCCGCCTCCATGTTCCGATTGGAAGGACAGGAAACAAGACAATAGAGGTGGCCACTGCTTTTGCGATTCTCGGACATACCTTTCATTGTAGTCCTATCCCACTGGATTATGCCAAGATACAAGTGATCACGATTATCGATAATAACTATCTTGACTATGAACTGGACTACAGTATGCCCGAGGGAATATCACAACTTGGATAGGCAGTGAATGAATTTATTCTTCGGCATCGACATGATATTACTCTATGTGATGGCCCACCATTGTCCCCGCCACGTCCAAGCAGCCAAGTACAGATACAATCTTCTCCTAAGGGTCAAACTGATTCAACGATGCAGAAGAACCAATCAGATGCTACGCAGCTACCTTCATCTCATGGCTCAAAAGATACACCTCTTGAGATCGAAGATGATCAACCTAAGGGGTCAGATGTATCGTCATAGCCATCTCAGGGCGCAAAAGATACGCATCTTGAGAGTCCAACGGATGCATCACTGCCACATTCCCTGTACTACCAAACAAATGTATCGCCTAAGGGGCCAGATGCATCGCTGCACCCATGTCAGAAGGATCAAGAAAAATTAGTAGAAAAGGCCAAAATAGTTTCAGCTCCTACACAAATCCACAGGCAAATCGCCTCATACAAAAGGACTCCTTTCAAAGAAACATTAAAATATCTTGAGGGATTGAAAAGAAAGGCATTATCTGTTCAGCAGGAACCAACAAAGAAACATACATCAACAGAGACATGGGAGGAAGATGGAATATTTTATACACGCGATGATTTACAAATGAAACCGAATGCTCCAATATGGCGTAAAGAGGATGTGCCTAAAGGATTTGTCAATGGCAAGCCATTTCTGACGTCAGCACAACTTAATAATCTACATTTCCCAACGAGAAGATCACATGACTGGTACATAGCGGCGAATTCTTTGGGGATTAAAAATGTTCTATTTCACGTTCCGGAGAATGCATTTTGGAGTGGTGGGAAGACACTATCTTTTAGTTTTGAAGACCTGTGCCTTATGTTCCGAAAACAAAGAATCGACATCAACCTCATCGTTGTGTGGTGCCTGTAACTTAATTCTATCATAATCTATCAAGCTTACATTTGTTAATATTCATATAGTAATCATTAGTGGATTTTATATGCAGGATGGTATATCTAGATGATCAAAAACTGAAGAGACTAAGATCTGGTATTCTTGATCCAACTAAGATTTCACAGGTCAATTTTACCGTGAACCTGGATAAAAATTTAGAGATGTACAAAGACAGGAAAAAGAAAAAGTTCAATGCAACCAAGAAAGAAATGACTCGGCAACGAATGTTAGAAGTGGCTGCTTATATAGGAAGGGCGACGTATAACTTTGTCAGCGACGGCAAGACCGACATATTGGCCCCTTATAATTTTAAGTAAGTTTCATTACTACCCTTATCTTATTTTGTTAAGTTAATTAAGTCTAACATTTTTGTTTGTGGGTACAGTGATCACTATATTTGTTTTTTATACAACCGAGAGAAACCAAGGGAGTGGTACTTGACTCCCTCAATTACCCAAGCTCCAGCTACAAAGATTTCATCAAGATTTTAAATAAGTATGTGCATTTCATATTTATTGTCTATGGGATACTCTTTACATTGCATTCATTATAATTTTGAAATGCTTGTTTCATTTATGTAGTGCTTATTTGTTCTATATTAAACTCGGCGGGATCCATCCTGATGGCAAGGAAAAACTAACTCTGCGAACTAACTATCCGGTAACACA
The DNA here is from genome assembly GCA_001602275.1 of Zoysia japonica. Lineage (NCBI taxonomy): Eukaryota > Viridiplantae > Streptophyta > Magnoliopsida > Poales > Poaceae > Zoysia > Zoysia japonica. The sequence goes on along the minus strand of BCLF01000074.1, from coordinate 69,434 downwards.
AATAGAAATATACTTTTTATATATATTCTAATAGTTACAAATTTTGGACTAATCTAGTTTTTTTTTAGTGTCGTAAGCAACCTCCTAGCTTCGTACTTTGTGAATATTATATATGCGAGTATCTTAGGATCACAGGCCACTATAAAGTCAATCGTGAAGATGTACTCTCTCTGTCCCAATAGAAGTTTATTTTTAGCTTTTGTTGACTACGACTTTGACCAATGATTTAGATAAATTTAATTAAGTTAATAACATAAATTATATATATTATGAAAGTATTTCTTTTGATGAATCTAAAAGTACAAATACTAGGTTTTTTAATTTAACCAAATCTATAAAAATCATTGGTCAAAGAGGAAGTCAACAAAAGCTAGAAATAAGCTTCTACTGAGACGGAGGTAGTAAGAAAATTTTTTATATTTGTTAACCGCCTATACTTAAATTCTTTTATGTCAATGTTATATGCTTATCATATGTTCATTTGCAGTGTTCTAATGCCAGTTATGAGTGGCCTTGGGGAAGAGACATGGAGCGCAAAGGTGTTGAAAACGTCCGCAGTGATATGTGTTACTTCATTCTGCGTGAGATTTGCCTTCAGAGTGGTGAATTTTATGAAAAGCAAACAACGAGTTATCGAACTATCCACATCTTTCTTTCTATGATAGGCTTAGGCTATTCTAAATGATCGAGACGATGTTTCATTATGCAGTTGTTGGATCACTCTTTATCATATTTTGTAATATACATCTGTTTGTTGAAAGTTTGATTTGTCTATGTGAATATTTTACATGAGTTATGTGTTAAATATGTGAGTGCAATTTATAATTCTGACCTGTATAATAACTATTATTATTATATATCAAATTAATATAAAATACTAATGCAGGTGGCTGTTAAAAAGAGCCGCCTAACACCTATGCCGTTAATCCAGGTGGCTGATGTAACTAGCCGCTTGAATTACTTCCCACAATGCAGGCGGCCTACGGAGATACCAACTGCCTGCAGTATGGCGACCTAATGCATACGGTTTTCTTTACTCTTCGCCTGCATTAGAGGTCATAATGCATGCGATTCTAAATTTTCATGTGGATAAATGCTTTATTTTTACAGGCTATAGAATGGCGGCAGTTTGAAATTCCGCCTGCACAGATAGGTTTAGAACCGCCCGCGAAAACCATTTTTTATAGTGTTTTCATCTCACTAGCATTGTTAGGGATTTTAGTCTAAGAGATGCAAATGTTGTTTCTCGTTGTGATCAAATTTTGTAGTTTAAGTTTGTAGCGAAATCGAGTTTCATAAATTCACCGATTGAACCCTATTCTCGGTATCTTTGATCCTTACTTTAGAGCAGTAGGTAAAATGAATATATCATTGCATTGGTTGATGTAGTATATGCCTTTTTAGTTGCCAAGAGAAAATTAGTCTGCTGTGGGTAATGGGACCAAAGTTTTGGTAACCATGTGATTAAACTTTAGTTACAAAAGTAATTATATTAGGACTAAATTAATTGGCTAATAAAAGTATGATTATTATTTCTTAATATCCTTGTAGTGATTAGACATGTACTCACTCCGGTAAGGTCGTTCCAGAATCTCCTATGGATTCACAGAAAAGAAGTCGATTTGGTATTTTAGCTCAGCACAGGACGCTCCTACCCCTAATGGATCGCATAGGTAACCAAGGCACGGTTCCACGCGCAGGAACCCGAAGTACCGCGAAGCCTGCACATGAAAAAAAAAAAGTGGGGCGGAAGAGATTCGAACCTGCATCGGAAAACATAGAGACGCACGAAACTAGTTGGGTAAAGAGTGACATTTGACTTACAAAAGAAAAGGAGGCCGTGTGCTATTTAATATATAAGAGGTGATTATATTTTAAATGACTTTTGTGACGAAGAGAGTATATATTTGTATAAAAAATGTATACAATCATATTAGGACTACACAAAACAAAGAGGTGAAAAAATTAAAAAAAAACACCAGCACCAAGTGCGCAACGCGACAAAGCGCCCCACCTGTACTTAGAAATGAAGATTAACAACATCTACTCCCTCTGTTTTTTTATAATTAGGTTTTTTTAAATTTAGTTATGAGAATTAAGAAAAATAAATAAAGTAGAATGTTCTGAAAATAAGAATGAAAAAGATAAAATGTAGATGTATTTGAAAAAAAAAATTGTTTTAAAAAGTGAACATGATTTATAATTTGATAAATTTTGACTAGTCGAGAGTAATTTATAATTTAGAATGAAAGGAATTATTCGGCAAAAGCAGACAAAAAAAAAATACTAAAAAGCAATTAGTAAAGTCGATGCCATGTCCAAAGCCGGCCTCCATCCATCTGCCTGTCGCCGTCTTCTCCAATAATTTTTGTCGCTTTCTATGGGTGGGGTGCTCATCAGCCAGCCATGCCAGCGACGACCTTATCCGCTGGAGCACACGCTGACGACAGGGGACGGACGGGTCCATACCCCATACCCACGCACCTACTGCTCTCCCTAGTGAAGCACCGCCTGGGATAAGTCGGCGTCCAGGTCACCCGCACCAACCACGTCACGCGGGCCGGTCCGCCGCCGCATTTCTCTCAGGGCACGTGTTGCTTGCTCGCGCCGTCGCCGCCGTGTTTTGTGGTCCGAAGCAGCTGGCGGTGCAGCACGGGCCGACTGAGATGCATGCCGGATCTGCCCCCCGTTTGAATCTGATTCTAGCATTATAAATTCTGGATTATAGAATTCGGATTTTAGCATTATAAAATTTTTACTATTTGGATTACAAGATTTTATCTAAATTTTAAAATTTTAAAATTCAAATTTTAAGATTTCAAAATCTTAAATGTTTAGATTATGAGATTTTATCATTTTAGTTATGTTGATGTGCATTATAATATAAAATATTAAATAATATTTAGATTCATGAGATTCTATAAGATAATCCTCTAAAAACTCTCTCGTTTAGATACTATTAAGATCTTTTTTATCTGGATTCTTAAAATCCTTGCGGATTCAAGCGGCACCTTCCTTCGCTGCCACTAGCGAGAATGGGTAGGAGACAAAATTTAGTACTACCTCCGTTTTAAAATATAAGTATTTTTAAGTTTAATTAATATCAAAATCTTTTAACTTCTATCAATAATATTTAGAAAATTACATAATTTTTAATATAAAAATATAATTTTTATAAAAAAAATTAATAATGAATCAAAAATAGAATTTCCACATGATAAAATATTATTAATTATATACTATTAGTGGTTAAAGTGATAAAAGTTTGACTTTGACTAAATTTAGAAATGCTTATATTTTAGAACAGAGAGAGCATGTGATTGCTTTGGGTTTTGATTGTCTTGGCTCAAGAAATATACTCCCTTTAATTTTAAAATATTGATATCACTATTTTTTAATATTTATTTTGACTATTTATTTTATTTAAAAAATTATTCCGGTGTGTAAAATTACTAGTCGTCATGCTTTAAATACCATTAATAATAAAGTAAATAATAGCAAAAAAATTCATTTTTGAACATACTTTTTGAATAAGACGAATGATCAAAATTGATATTGAAAGTTAACAGTGTCAATATGACAACTAATTAGAAAAATTTTACTAGCTAATTCATGTAATCTAGCTTATTTTAGTAAAATAGTTTTTTGTTTTCATGGCAAAAATTTTCATAAAAGCCTAGCAAATTTTTTAATCTCATCAGTCAAAAAATAATTTCTTGTACCGAAAGGCTAATATCTTGGTCATACAGTAAGGATCAAGAACACCGAAAAAAAGTTGAATCAATGGACTTATAAAACTAATTTCGCTATGAATTTAAACTATGAGACTCAATCACAACGGAAGCAAACCTATGCAATTTTAGTAGGCCAAGACCCCAAACAATGCTAGTGTAAAGATAAGAAGAACAAGCAAGCACTAGAATGATAGTCACCCAGAAGAATCAAACAACAATCTATCACTCTACTCATAAGCAAATGCGGTAAATAAAGAGAGATAGAGAGTGATCAGTGATTTTTTTCTAAATTCTCGAAAGATTGACGTCTTCCCCTAATCCTCGTTGAACCACTCTCGTCGAAGTCTTAGTTACTCTCGTCGTTCCTGTAACAATGCTCACAAAGGTATGCTTCACTCTCGGAGTGAAGTCACCGACGGTTCGACTGTCGCACACAATACCCAAGTGCTAGCGCAAGCCTTTAAGGCTCAAACGCTCCCTCTTGGTGTCCCTTTTGAGTAAGGATCCAGAACTGCGTACAAACTTGGCGTCATTTTCTACAATCTCTTTAAAAGCTCGAACGCCATCTCCTAGTCAGTCTAGGCTGTCCAAACCAAGAGTAATAGGCAAAGATCACTCCTCTCAGGCCCCACAAGCTCTAGAAGTGTATTAATGCTCTCTATCACTCTCCTACAAGCACTAAAGATCTTCAATCTTGTCTTATACTCTCTTGGTGTTGTCCTTTCGCCTCTCACAAGTTTTCTCCAGCAGTTCAGACCTCAGGCACATGGCAAAATGTCCTCCTCTACGGTTTAAATATGCTACAAGCCCAAAAACAACCGTTAAAAACGTGATGTTATAAAGCTGACTGCTTTATGCAATCACCAGACCATCCGGTGACTGGACCACCGGACTATTCGGTGACCCTTTACTCTATGTGGCTAGGGAAACATCTTCTCTAAAATCTATTCTATAGCACACCGGACTGTCCGGTGACATTCACTTTTGGACTATAGAGACATCTTCTCTAGACTTCAGCTTTTGGCTCATCGGACTGTCCAGTCACTGCACCACCGAACTGTCCAGTGACTACTCCACCTCGACTATAGAGAGCACCTCTCTCTGGACTGGCTTCTCTAGGGTTCACCAGACTGTCCAGTGACCTCATCGAACTGTCCGATAGCTGCAACTTCAGCTGGACTTCAGCTTCGGTCTTCGACTTCGCTTCCTCTGCCATCTTCAGTGCTTTCTGAGGATCTAAGGTGGCAAGAGACAAATAAACTTACCCCTCTTAATAGTATCGGCGGTCCTACGGACTCTCTACCTAATCTTTAGCTTTGGTTCTTCGATGCCCGAAAACTCTTCTTATTGGGATCGTACTTGTCATTCATCGAGGAAACCCACCATATTGATGTATAGAATTAGCGAGGTGGAACCTAAAATCACAACCGTTATCTATAGTGTTCATTCAATTACCAAAATTAATTCACATCTTTTAGGAACTTTAAAAGTCATGAAGCTCACACATACAAATACAAAAAATATTTATAAATGACATTGCTTGGAAAAGCAAATTTAACCTACAAACTGGATGATCCGAACAGCATCAAACTTCAAAGGAGGGGTAATGCGTTAGAATTGTTGTAATTATCTAAAGTACCAAAGTTAATATTTTTTATATAAAAACGAAAAATAGTTGCAGTTAAGAGAAAAAAAAAGAATTATTCAAATGTAACTTGCTTTACAAATATTATACATGATGGTGTGTGAAGTACCAACATATAAGAGAGTAGCATGTCTTTTGTGTAAGTATCGTATGGCATGTCTTTTGTATAAGTATCGTATTGTAGTCACCTACCTTCTTTTTATATTGTGTATGGTCTTTTATATGGTGCATGCATTTGAAATAGCTCTAATCTATACTAACCGAAACCTTTTACATTTGCTTAATATGATTATTGAATTATGTTGATTGAAGGTTATATTTAATATGTACTCTCTTTTCTAAAATAACGTTATTCAAACTTTTTATTCGTTGCAGAAAGCATAGAGATTAATTTTTTTATACCGTAGCTCCAAATATAGAAATCATCACAACCATGATCTGAATTTTTTAGAAATTGACAAGTTAAATTAATTTTAGGAGATCACTGCACACGCGACACATCGTACTAGTTGGTACGGGAGGGCGACCTAGTAATTTTGCTGTGCACCGCCACGACGGCCTCTGATCCTCAGATCCAGTTGACACGTGCCGGCATGGGAAGAAAAATCCACAATCCTGTACTGGATGCGGCCGCCTTTGCTCAAGTAGTCCAGCCTCTCCCGGTTTGGCAGCGTAAACAACCTTCCTCCTCCGTACAACATCCACCTCAACAATATTCCTCCTGCGTTCCCCTCCCTTCTCTCGCTACCGCCGCTTCAATCCCTCCCATCTTTTTGCTTGGTTAAGTCACAAATCAAGAAACTAAACCAGCGAAGAGAGAGAGAGAGAGCTTTGTTAGACGAGATGGTTCACTTGCCGCATCTCGGGAAGCTGCGGCGAGAGGTCAAGGAGGAACTGATGGACGCAGATGGCGCCTCGGCGGCGGCGGCGGAGGCGGCTCTGCCGTTTTACAAGAAGTCCCGCCTCTCGCAGCCACAGCAGGTTTGGTTCTCCCGCGTTCTGTTCGCATCAACTATTTCTTCCTTTTGCCCGGTTCGTATGAACTGTGAACTCATCCAGAGAAAATTTCGAGGAAGCGGTTATTCCGAAAGTCTCTAATTTATTTCTGCAATCTATAAAATCTTGAAGACAGAATATCTTCAGATTTCGTTGTTACCCAGTGATTTGTTTCGAAATCATTGCAACTGTAGATTGGCGGGGTTATTCTCAATTCTTTTCCCTATAAATGGTCCATTTTTGTCCTATTGTTGTACTCCTGGATTTCGTTCTATTATTGTACTCCTGGATATGATGATATCGGTGTCAGTACTAGAGGCTTTGTTCACTGTTCAAGTGTTCATGGACACACGCGAATCCTATGTGAAAGCGAAAGTTTATGTGCTGGTGCCTGCCAAGTCGCTGTAATCTTTCTTTGTGGACGTGATTTCTCTACCAGCCAGGCAGCCGCAATATTCTTACTGTACAATTTTGAAGGGGTGTTGCGTTTACTAAAAGTTGATTTACTATTGCGTATTCAGTCTTATATATGTCTGCTGCTTTACGCTGTCATGCAGCAATGGACTGGTGGTGCTAGGGTGTCAAATCAGCAGCCATCACAACAGGATTTTCTTGAAGAGCCGAGCCCACTTGGTTTGCGGCTAAAAAAGAGCCCCTCGCTGGTTGATTTGATCCAAATGAAGCTTGCTCAGGCGAGTAAAACAACAGATGCCCGGCAAGGCAGCAACAGTGGCGCCTCAGAGAAACTGAAAGCATCAAATTTTCCTGGTTCTGTTCTGCGCATTGGGTCCTGGGAGGTCAGTGGCATCTACTGTATTTGGGCCTTCATTTCCTCACCGGTGTTGTGTTTACTGATGAAATTTTGCCTAGAATCTCCATCCATTGTAGTACTAGTTAATTTCGAATATGCACAAGAGTGTCAAATTAAAGATGCTGAAACAGCTGACTCGTATTATGTAATAACTAAACAAAGAGGACTGCAATATACTTTAGTGCTGCTTAAAATATAACCGGTACATATGATTGTTCTAATACCTTTAGAATATTTGTCCCGAATACTGAGTACTGGTCAGTTATTTTGCAAAGCTGTATTGTGTCATTTTTGTTTGTTGTCAACTTCTATATTTATATGGTCTAAAACTCTCTATGTGAACAGTGGATATCAAGGTACGAGGGAGATTTAGTTGCAAAATGCTATTTTGCAAAGCACAAACTTGTGTGGGAGGTACTTGATGGTGGTCTGAAGAGCAAAATTGAGATACAATGGTCTGATATATGTGGAATAAATATGTTTTTTCCAGAAAACGAAAATGGCACCTTGGAGATTGCGGTAAGGATATTTGAATACCATGCATCAATAGTGCAATGTACTGTAAAATTATTAGCTATTTATTATCTATTATGTGCGTGAGAAAATTGATCCCTTTTGAATAATCCTATTGTACTGGATAACTACCAAGGGTCTATTAGAAATAGTAACAAAAATTTTGCTCAGTCGTCATATACCTTTTGCCTTTTTGGCTTCCCGCTCATTTGTTCTTCTTGGATCTGTACAGTTGTCAAGGCAACCTCTCTTCTTCCGAGAAACCAATCCACAACCAAGGAAGCACACTTTGTGGCAGGCAACCTCGGATTTTACTGGTGGACAGGCGAGCTTGCACAGGTATTGAAAGTTAAAAGCATGTCTTAGCGTACAGGTTTTTTATTTAGTCAACTATCTAACATCGGTAACATATAAAGCAAGTGATTATGTACTGATGTGCATCATGATTATTTATGATTAACTTTCACATAATTGTTTCTTGTTAACCTAGACAACATTTTTCAGGGTACACTTTCTTCAGTGCCCACCAGGATTGATGAATAAGCACATGGAGAAGCTAGTTCACTGTGACCCACGTCTTTACTCCCTTAGCCAGCAAAATGAAATTACATTGAAAAATCCTTACTTTGAGTCAAAGCGCTCCTTATTTGAAGATCCGGAGGATATGAACTGCCACAAGTCTGAACAAAAAGATGACGATCAGTTAGGAACACAGAGGCTTAATGCATTGCTATCGCCTCAGTATGCAGCAGTTGAAGCTGAAACAAGGCAGGAAACAGGAGTATCGGATATCTCGCCTGGACACTTCACTAATTTAGGTAAATCCTGGAATTGTTACCAAGTTTCCATCATGATTGATATTCTGTGTCAAGAGATCTAGAATAGAATCAAGAAACAGCTTAGAGATTTGTGCTATAAGTTATTGGTGTTGAACTGTCAACCTACATCTTCCCTAATTTAATGCCTTGACCATGCATTAGAAAATAGGCTACTGCATAACACTTGAAATGTGAATCACCCATGCTGACCAAATTGAATATGTTTTTTATTTCCTCTAAATGCTTGCCTACAACTATACTGCAGTTTGTGTGACTTTTTCTTAACTCCCTTTTGGAATAATCCAGTTTATCATTGTTTCTTTCCAGTTGCTGGTACCCAAATGATAAAACAGGATACTGCTTCTGTTCTGCGTGAATCACAAGAAAGTGGATTAAACTGGAACTGTGTTAGGGTACCAGGGATCAAGCTTTCCAAGTCCAAGAGTGAGTTAGTGAACCACATAGGACACCAAATGTTCAAACAAATGTATTCCGGGAGCATGCTACCTTCAACAGATGCATTGGTTAAACCAACATTGGATGAATTCAACCGGTACCTCTTGAGCAATTCTCAAATGTCGACCGAGAACAGCAATGGAACCAATAACAACTGTGGATCTTCATTTGAAGAGCTAACCAGGCAGCTCCTGCAAGACTCTCAGATCACGAATGGAGCTGATGAGACGATGCTCATGTCAAGAGTGAATTCCCTCTGCTGCCTGATTCAGAGAGATTCCGGGATGAGTCGGGCATTGGCGAACAGTGGCTCCAGTGGTGTGAATGAGATGGATGAAAGGAAACAGCAGAACAACGAGGCTCCAGTGCAGGAAGGTGGCAATAGCTCACTGTCGCCAAGGCAAGAATCGTTTGGAGACCTCCTAACCAATCTGCCACGCATTTCATCGTTTCCTCATTTCTTGTGAGCTTAGCATATGGCTGTAGAAAATAAGTAGAGTAGTGAAGTGCTTCGGTACAACTGTACAACCACATAAACTAGTATCAGAAATTGGGGCATGTAGAAAGTTTTGGCGGCACATGTGTTGACTATTTTTCTTCTTTTGTTATCCTAGTATATAGTATGTACATAGAACTAGACTGGTAGGAGAATTATAGGTCAACCCTTTGACCCAATAGAGTAAGATTGCCAGTGTTCTTTGTGTATGATTACCTGAGCAATTTTCGGTGAACCGAAAACACACGTTGTAACTTCTGCAGAAAGATCACCCGTCATGCACACTATTTGCGGGACAACAACACGGCGATTGTAAGGAAGGAATAGTATGGTACTTTTTTTTATTGTTTATCATTGTAAACGTTATCTTCTTATTTTTTAAAAAAAAAGCTCAAATGTGTAAAATTATAAATTATGTTTCAAAGACCTTTAATGATAAAGCAAGATAACACTAAAAGTCAATAGTGACAAAATTTTAAAAAATAGAGACATTTTAAAAATTTAAGTTCAACTTTTTTTTACAATATAATTTTACAATATTTTAAATCAATTGAACATTTTGTTAAAACTATTACATCACGTAAAAAACTGTTGAGAAGTACTTTCTCTGTTTTTAATTGATATCATCGTTCACTTTTAAATTCAACTTTACCATTCGTCTTATTCAAAAAAATTAATAGATTTCATATATTTTAATATAATTTAATTTATCATTAGAGTTATTTAAATCACAATTTAAAATTTTACACATTCAAATAAATATTTTGAAAAATATGAATGGTTAAAGTTTAATTAAAAAGTCAATGACGATGCCCATTAAAACGGAGGGAGTACAGAATACCACGGGATGGCCGATTTAAAAATTGATAAGCGGCTAAGCGCTCGTGCGACGTTAGTGATCGCCATCTCTAGGACACCATCGCGAGAGGCGGAGATCACCTCCGGGCCCATTCATGGTGTGCGGAGTCTGGACTCTCTGGAGCGAAATTTCCCTAGTACAGAGTTCAAGGATCAGGCATTTACCTTCGCTAGCAGCGCTGGGGCCAGCTGGAGGTGCGACAGGCGAAACAAGCACACAGGCAATGTGTCATTTGACTTGTGTCGGCAGTCTGGAATCATCGTGCCCTTTTTTACTTGGCCATTTCCTAGGGATTATGATTATTTTAAAAATAGTTTATACGTTAGATTATCTATTGAAATCATTTATCTAACTTATGTATATCATATGTTTCTTATGTAAAACTGTTTGGTAAAGCATTATAGGTAGTGAGAAGGGATATATGATAAAAATATATTGTAGTTTATAGATGCTAGAACAAAATTTATAAACGATTATTGATGACTATGGATATAGTCACTTATGAGTACTTAAATGTTTAGTAGAGATTATGATATAAATTGTTATACTCAGTTACAAAACACCCCCATAATCTCTAACAAACGAAATCTTAGTCCCTCCCTCCTTAAAAAAAAATCATCTAACTTTGATCAATAATTTATAATATTTATTTAAATTTAGCAACTTAAAACTTAAATTTTTTTATATTTTTTATACTATTAAAGTTGATTAAATTTAGAGAATTATCAGTCAGAGATAAGTTTGACCAAACTTAACTAGAAATCATGCGCGGCCTTGCCGCGCCTTGCTGTTTTCGTGCAGACCTAGATGTCCCCTCTGGTAATTCTTCTCATCAACATCATGAATTATAAGCTCAGCTCCAGACAGAAGCAGAGCTACTCTCTCTCTGAAAATGTTCATTTCGTAGAGCAATTAGAAAAAGGTAGCATGAAAATGAAAATATTACTGTACTATCTTTGTTCATTTCACACAATTAGTTTGCCTATTAAAAAGTTGTCACACAGTTAGGGTAACATTGTAACGGGTTAGGGTGTAGCTTGTTTCTCATTGCAGCCTGCCTGCCTCAACTGGCAAAGCGACTTTTGGTAGAACTCTTGGAGATTCTGTCTGTCAGCATGAAGTACTATATCTTTTTTACTTGAACTTGCGTCACTTCTTTCACCATCAAATGATGAAAAGTTGGTGTTACATTTGATAGAAAAAATCTTCGAAGTATCGTTCAGCCTCTTCAGTAAGTTGTTTCGACATCCATGTTCTATCTTTGTTCCTCTGAAATAAAAATATGTGAATTTTGAATACGTATGTGCTTAGTAATAATTCAAAATAACTAAGGCATCCTAGAAAATATACTCTTCTGCGTCTTGGTTGCCTTTCTAGATTTGCGCTCTTTTTAGAAACAGGCAGCAATTCTCTCTTACCATTTTAGTTACCTCATGACCATGCTGTTCTTCTGCTGCCAATTGAGCTACTGTAACAAAATTCCTGTTTTCACAGCTTCGACTAATGGCAAAATGAAAAAGCAATGATGCATGTTAGGTAAAAAGTTAGATTCAGTAAAAAGTTAAAAGTATCCATTTGCATAAAAAACGCACCACTTCTAATTTGCTGGTGTAACTTCTTCGAAGCTCAGTAATGATGTGTTGGATGTGCATCACTGATTGTTGTCTTTTCAGTGCAGCATGCACTAGATGATGCATTTGAAGAAATTGATATTAGATCAACCATATGAGATCCGTAAATAGCTGATATTATTTAATTGGAAGTGAAAAGCATAACAGTTTGATATGATGCAATCATATTAGTTTGATCAAATGAACATTTTCATCATAGGGAAGATAACATGCTTCACAGATCATCACTGAGAAAAATTCAATGTCCACCTGCTGGTGGCTATTGACAAAAACATAGCTCAAGCTACACTGACTACTAAAAAACATAGTGTATCCACATGTTGCAGATAGTACGATATCCACATGAGCTCCAAGGTTCCATCACCCAGCAGGATGACCTATTTGATATTTAAAACTTCAGTTTCAGAAAAGTTCTTTGTTCAAGAAAATTGCAAGTGAGGAAAAAAACTTGCATATTCTTGGGCTGAATTTAGGTGTATTAGTTATGTAGTGAATCATATCTAGTTTTTCTGGCAAAGGTTTATTGCTGGGTTCATTTTTTCATGATAAGGAACATGAGCAGGCAAAAGCGCAATGAAACAGCAAAGGAGAAAGTCTTGTTGGAGAGATGCCGAAGGTGTGCTTCAGTACCACACTGATTTCTTCCCTGGAGGATGAACTGGACCAGACCAAGCAGAATCTGTAGACGTTGTCCCCATCACTGCTGGAGCATTGCTTTTGAGAGTGATATTGAATTCAAAGCAACTGCGAGAACCAGACCAAGCAGAAGCTCTTACAGGGGAATGGAACTGATTGAAGAGGAAATAGAGAAGGGATTCCCCATCCAACCGCCAGTCGGACTTCAACACCGTCAACCCAGGGGCGGTCTAGGCGGTGACCGCGCGACGCGGGGGCCTGCGGGCGGTGGCCAAGTCGGTGGCAGGGCCGCAGGGCCGGTCGAGGCGAGGGGTAGCCGCTGCCATAGCAGCCGCAGCAGCAACCATGGGCAGCCGGCGATGGATATGCTGGCAGAGGGCAGCAGCGAGCGCCACAGCTGCGGGTGGTGAGCGGCGGCGGACAGAGGCAGCGCGCAGCAGCGGCAGCGCCGGTGGCTCGGAGCGACAGAGAAGCTTCTGGTCGCTAACTCACGGACGTTGATCTTTGAATCTATGGCTCAAATAAACGGACCAATCACGTGCGGAGAAACCACTCCAGCTTTAGATAGTAAAAGATTGTAAATTTACCGGACAGCGAGAGTATATTATATGTTTGACTTTGACCAATCAACTTGAAGAAATAAAAAATAAATGAAACGTAACATGAAAATAAATTGCACAAGATAAACTGCGAGGAAAGCAGAAGATGCTTATCAGAAAACTGCAAAATGATATCCGAGGGCTCCGTAGAACAACGTATAACACGATACCGGCTCAGCCAGATACAGATACAAAAATTGGAAGATCAAGAACGTTCATTTCATTTCACCACACGAATCCCATCCCTTATGGCAAAATCTCATTTAATTGATTATTATACAATACATGAAATTTAAAATAGAACATTAGCGTTAACATCATCTTCTTTACATGTAATTGTGGGAGAATAATCTAATACTGATGTAGCATGCTAAATTATACTAATATAGTACATTTGAATATTGAATGGTCTTGATTTACTTTATGCCATAAGCATCATTTAATTATCAATAACATTCAAGGAACAGCTGTCAAATGTGAAAAAAAAAATATTTGCCATTCAATATGTTTAGCACTGCAATCAAACGTTACAATGAACAAACTTCAACAGAGAAAAAGGTAAAAGAAATTACATACATTAGCCTCTTCCTCCTCTTTGCATTCATATGCATCAGTTCAGGTGATCTTGATAAGCAAATACTTGGTGAATAGCGACCAGGTACTTAGTAAAGAGGAGGCTCCCAGGATGAATTTTCTACTCTTGTCTGCGCTGAAAGAAAACACGCTGCAATCCAAAATATTAGATAGGACATTGGACAGAATCTGGCCTCAAGCATCGATAACTCCTATAATTCTCCAAAACAAGGTGTTTAAATACTCGTTGAAAAGGTCTCAACAAGCTCTACAAGTTTTGTTGATATGGTATTGCAATATTCCATCACTAAAAGCTTTAAAACAGATACCTAAAAGCAAAACTCGTCCCCTTAGTTTCCTGCCGTGTCGACGTCCTTGATTCTCTATCGAACGGCTTCAACGAGCTTCGTATCGACAGAGGCCTACTGCGCTAGCGCCGCCGCCGCCGCCACCGAGGCAGAGTACCTGCGCCTCCGCATCCCACTCCCGGGCGGCGGCCCCCGACCCCACCTGCCTTTCCCCACCGCCATCGTTCGCCACCCCACTCCCGGCGCCAGCCTACGACCCAGCCCCTGCCCCTCCCTACCGACGGGCTGCCGCACCCCACTCCCAGCGGCTCGTGTCCCTCCGATGGCCGCCCACCTCCAACCCCGGCTTCAACGGAGAAGCCTCACTCCGCACCCCCTCCCCGCTGATGAGAAGCTTCGAGCCCAGAACTCCGCCGTGCTGCAGCGTCGAGCTCAGATGCGCCGCTGGGCGTTGCCGTAGAAGCACCTGGCCACCGAAGATTTGATCTACTCATACATGGTCTTGGTACGCAGAGTCATGTTTTTCCATGGAATTAAATAGCGGAGGCCTACTTGATCCTGAAGAGGGAGCGGAGGCGGACGTAGCAGATCCTGGAGGTGGACATGGAGGAGCTCCAGGTCGAAAAGGTTAATATCCTTGATAGCTTAATTTTTCCTGGCCTATTTCTCATCATTTTCTGGCGAAATGATACTTTCATGATAATTTATTTGTAGAAGAATCAAATGCAAACTGTTATGGAGTAGATGATTATTCTGAAATTCATGCTCAAGGCCTAGGACGCTTGTTGTCACCATCTCTGGGTTCAAGTGGAAGCTAGTAGATTTAGGAGCAGAATGAACTGTAGTAGTGGCACGAGGATAAATGATCTCAATTTTAGAAAGGTTGAGACTTGAACCGTACATTTTGCTATTAATGATTTGTTGCTAATTAAAGTAGTACAGTCCTTATAACATTTATTAACTGAGCATAAGTAAGTATACATTGCATATGAATTTCTTCCAGCTCTGAGATATAGAACAAATAGCACGTCTAGCTTACCATCTGTCTATCTCAACAGAAAAGATTATGCGCAAGCATCAGAATTTCTGCTCAAATTTTTATTGCCTGAACGCACTCATAGATTAATTAGTGAAATCTGCTTTAGCCTGTGGGTGGTTTGTAGCTGAAAGGAATTATCTCACACTTGCCTTATTTTGAATGCATTGGACTTATATCTACTGTCAGTAACTGAAAATGGGATCAGTATTCAGTGAGTAAGAATGTAGACATGAATATATGCTTCCTAAGAGTATTTTTCTTCCATTGCAATTGTTAGCCCTCGGCGACCTCAAGGTAGAGAACCATATACATTGTTCTCTACGTTTCTGTATTTTACGCTGTTCTTGCAGGTGATCTATGAAGCGCCGTTTTATAATTAGATTATGGGTGATTTACAAGTAACTACTCTTTTCTAAGTGTTACTAATATAACCAAAACATCTGTTTAATGGAAAATCAGTATTAATAATCAACATTATTTCTAGATGTATTATTTTATCAGATTCTTATGCACCTAAAGTATGCACCAATGCCCCAGCTATTCAGGACTTTTTTTTTCTTTGTAGAATATACCTATAAATACTGGTGATCTATTTGATTTTCTAATCATCATATATCTATTTGATTTTCTAGTCATCATATACCATGCTTTTAGGAGCCAAGTAACCCAAAGTCCCACTGTGTCTTAGCTGGTATA
>BCLF01000074.1:26707-47469 GCA_001602275.1 Zoysia japonica | reverse complement strand
TCGCATGTTTGCATATAGTGCTTCAGCTGATTTTCTTGATGATTATGCAAGTATGGGAGGTAGCATCATCATAGAATCTTTGGAGCACAATAATAGTGTCTTTGGAGCACCGTCATAGAAGATTTGAGTATATGTAGTATAAAGAATACAAGTGAAATGGGTAAATATGAAAAATAAATGAATAGTCTGACTTTGAGTAGTATTGCTGAAGTTAGTTGCAAAATATAGGCAGCCTGACTTGGAGTGAGCCCCTAATCTGGAAACGTATGGGTCTAATTTAGGTAGGTCTCGTTGAACCTAGAAAATTCATAGGAATCTATTTAATTTTGCAAAAACGTAGGAAATAAGAAAGATTCTTTCATTTCAAGGGATCCGTAGTGATGTTGGAGATGATAAAGTGATTACATTTTTTGACTATAACGTTTCAAAAGTAATTTAATAGGTCATATTTGGATTTGAGATCCATACTGGGACTGGTTGTTTATAAGCTAACTTAAATTTGTATTTTTAATCAAAATATAAATAAAACGACAACCAAAATACGTAATTTATTCACAAGTGAACCCTAAAATTTTCTGAAGATAGATAGTATTAAAATTTTAAGGACTTCACATATTTTTTTTGGAGCTATAGCTGTGCACAAGCCTAGAGACCTGATGCTTGTTGGGCCTAATTAATGGTTTAAAACAAGGCCTGATTAGGTCCTCGTGTTTAACCCTCCACAACACTTCGGTCATATCTTTCTTTGCTTTGTCGTTTTGCCACATGATCGTTTATGTTAGATGATGTTTGTTATATATGGTGCCTAGAATTACTAATAACTATTTTTTGGAGATCTAACGGTTAAAATTATAGAGGGAAATAGTAAAAGGTACTTTAATTTACTCTCACCGTTTTTAAAGTGACATACTTGTTGATTTCTAACTTTAATTTTGATCTTTGTTTTATTAAAAAAGTTTAGATATGTAGAATTTTAAGTTGTGATTCAAATAAATCTATTGATAAATCAAATTATAACAAAATATATAATATTTATCAAAATTTGAATAAGATGAAAGGTCAAACTTGATGTTAAAAGTCAACGGTGATGTTAATTTAGGAGCGAAAGGAGTATGTAACAGTAAAAAAATAATAGTATCGATACTAATTTATAAAAATCAATAGCTAAGATTAATTGAGAAATGGGAGAAAGCACCGCAACAGATCTCCTGCATTAGATCTAGAGAATAGAATAAGAAGGCGCTTCTTTTTTGCTAGCAGCTTGTATCAGTCTTATAACTAAAACAGCTGGTTCTGTGGTGGCATGAAAAGAAGGCGCTTCACTGGTGTGTGGCATGAAAAGAAGGAAAAACAGAAAGGGCATAAGGATAATTAACGGGGTGTTGACATCTAAAATTTGCATCTTGAGAAGACCGAAAGTTTTGATTTTCTGAATCGGGTGCTCCAGTTTGGTAGACCGAATATATTTGATAATGATTATTTTGCAAGAATTCTTTTCGAACGTGTTTTTTAGACATGAAAGATATTTTTTGAAGAGTTTAGCTAAATTCCACTAAAAAAAGAAAGAAGTACTTAAAAAGACATGAAGATGAAGCCCAATCCATGATTTGAAGATCCCATGACGCAACCCTTGCCGAGACGATATATAGATCGCCTAATTTGGAAACTGGACGAGAAAATTACGGACTTAGAAAAAAACGTCCGAGTTTCCACCGGAATGTCCGGTAAAGTGCCGGAGTATTCGGTACAAAGTGTTCGGCAAGCCCTCTCTGGAACCAAGATTTTGCCCACCGAAGTCTCCGGCAAAGTGCCGGAGTGTCCGGTACCCGAAGTCTGTTTTTTGATAGTTTTTACACTAAATCGGAGCTAATTTATTTCTTAATCAAAGAGATCCGTGGCTCCACAGGGTAAGACCACTCCACCTCTATATAAAGAGGCCTAAGGCCGATTGAGGACGTAACCCAATCGATTCTACCAATTGTCCCTTTACTTTTACTTCTTCAAACCCTAATCCTCTTTCAAACCCTCTATGCTGTTCATCCACCAGTCTCCCTGGTCATAGATGACGTCCTATAGCTTGCCGACCGACCTAGGGCATGTCCGGCGACACACGCCCAAACGGGGTCCCTCCCGAGCGAAATTCGACGGCCTTTGCTAGTTTGCTCATAAACTAGTCGTTCTTCGTCACGAAAGCGCGTTGTCTATCACTTTGCGTTGATCCGGATCTTTTCGACATCAACGTACTTTTTGACGACTCCGCTGGGGACAATCATTCGGTTTTCATCGTAAGAACCGGATATTTCTAATTTAACCTTTTCCCTAATTGATCCATCTTTGTGATTCGCCACCACCATTGCATCTGGCCTCTTTGAGCCGATTGCATCTATTTACGGTTGTTCTTATTCTTGTTGCAGATTTTACTCAGAAAGGCTAAGAATAAAGAAGAAAGAATCAAGGCCACCTTGTTGTTGTGGTTCGATCAAGACAAGAATAGAACACATGGCGGGCTATCCATATAGCCACGATGATAATAAGGTACAATATGCAATGGTAACCCTTAATGATCATTTTGCAAGGCTGCAAATTCTAATATTGATGTTGCTAGATATCATAATGAGTATATTGCATCGACTAGTCATTATACATATAGTGGTCTTAACTATTCGAATCATCATTCCGAATACATGCAAAGACCTATTGTCCATGATGCAACCATTGTTTATGATGCATTTACTCCAAGTTTAAATTCTACTAGCAATATCCAATACGCATATCCTCATACATCGGTAATAGGGCAAGCTCATATACCGATGAGTAATCAAGATCAAGCCAACATGACGGGTTCGGCTAAGTTTTATGAAACACCACACGCTAATTTTGTGAATGCTCAATATAGGTGTTTCTTCTCTCAATGCACCGGCACCAATTGCACATCTATGATAGCTTCATATGACGTGCCGATGCGTGACACATATGGCCATACTAGTTTATATTATTCATCAAATTATTCTCAAGTGCCATATGATGCTTCGCATGTTACTAGAGTGGAGGTTATGCCTACAAATTCAGCACTATACTCAACTCTTGATGATCGTAATTCGGCTCCTTCCATTGTTGAAAATGGTAGCCAAATTAATGAAAGTTTAGCAAACATTCACATACCTCCACATGCTACACTTGCATATACTTCGTTCACTAATTCGGCTTTAAATGCAAATAATAATCATAGCCGAATGGATAAAAACTCAACAATTGCTCCTATGTTCCCTCAAGATGCATTTTCAGGTATAGAGAAGAAATTAGATGCGGTTTTTGAAAATTTTATAGCTAGAATTAGAAGTCGTTCCAATAGCAAGCCGATTGTTACTAAATTATCGGCTACAAGTGAGATCGAGGAAACAAACACAGCTACACATGAGGATATCAAATGTAAAAAGGTAGCTATGTTTGATTTTCCTAAAGAGGTCATATGTTTGTCAAGTGATTATTTCATTATTTATCGACCTCAACCCATAACCGAACAAAGTTCGGTTTGCAAAGAGCATCAATGAGAGCATGGAGACAGAGACGAAAGGAAGATGAAAGCGTTGCCATACCACAGTTCAATCCATATCAAGGTTCCACGTCTCTCCAATATATTTGATAAGGTACGTTTCATGAGTACTTTACCTAATTCTCAATCAGATCATGAATTTTCAATTGATGCATCTGTTAGTGCTGCCACGGTAAATAATTCTAAGAGATGGATTGAGAAGGGTAAATTACTTGTTAGAAATAGAGAGTCTTCACATAATATCGGCCAATGCATTCTAAAAATTAAAAAAGGCCGATAATAGTAATATTTTAGCATTCAAAGTTTCAACCTCATCATGGCCAAAAATTTTATCTAAATGGTTTACTTGTGGCCATTCGGGTTTTAAAAGAATAAAGTCAAGATTAACCAATGTTGCAAAAACCGATGCTAGTGTAGTAAAAGATTCTAAAGTATCCGGTAAAAGAGACACAAGTAAATGCGTAGCCGAATGGATAGATGAGAAATCTGAACCATTCGTTTGTTTAGTCTTAAAGCAGTCTCCTCAAAAGAATCGGCTAAAGAAGATGAAGTACACTTTTGATTTGACTTTGTGTGATGGTCTATTTGACAACTTGTTTGAGAATAGTTTTATTAGACTCATAGATCACAAAGTTATTTCATCACCACAAGATGTAGAAAAGCGAGCATATTGCAAATGACATAATTCTTTTAAGCATAGTACTAAGGATTGCAATATGTTTCGTCAAAAAGTTCAATCGGCCATTGATGGAGGACGATTGGCTTTTGGAGAAACACATAAAGATGATCAAATTGGCCTCAATTGGTCTCCATAGTAAAAATTTGTCAAATTGGCCACAGGCCGGTTCATCTAAAAACAAGGAGTTAACTCTTAGTAAAAACAAGTTAACGTCCTCCAATAAAAAGAGTGCAGTTGCCGATGAGATTCATGATGATATTATTAAATGTCATGATTTTACCGAGATTGTAAAAGATTCATTGTACACTGGGGGGCAACATAAAGTTTTCAAGCTTGCTCATGGGCGATTGATCTCAAATCTTCCAAATTCAGCAAAGCCGAAAAAATTGAAGTCTCAAGTTCATTTTAGTTCTTGCAAGGTCAGCAAAAAGAACAGAAATCCGGGAACCAATTTGGAGAAGGTTGACAGAGGTAGATTCCGTGGCCAAAGCAGGGGTAGAAAGCCAAAGCTTACTTTTGAAGAGCTTTTAGCTAAATATATAGAAATGATAGATGCAAAGAATGATCATAAACCAAATCGCCCAAAGCCATCAAGAGTGCCTCCACAATACAAATATGATGATTCAAATCGGCAAAGAAAGAGAGTTTATTCGGAGGATCCATATCTTCCTTTTACGCCGATTATACCACCTTCATATGGATCACACACGGTAGCTTGTCATCCTTATGCATCATGGGGTGGTACGATCCAAAGATGAAGCAAACCACCAGAAGGCAACTATATTCGAAATACCGTTTCAATAAAAAGAATCGATCAATGGCTCAAGAGAAGAGGAAGGTGGTTTGACAAGTCTATCGTGTCAAAAAGGATAGTCGTAAGAACAAAAGTTCAGATGTGAGTTCAAGTGAAGAAAAGCCGATTTGTGCTTTGAAAACTTTGGCTGTTAGTGGCAAAAAGTTGAAGCAACCAAGCGTTGATATTCTTGATGCCAAATCTGAACCAAAGAAGTTAAAGGCGTCTAAAAGCAAATTAAAGTTGCCAATTCCCAAGACGAAGGCACAACCAAGAGGTCCACTCGGTTTCTCAAATTAGCAAATAAAAAATTTGCAAAAACTTAGTGCGGAAGAGTTGAAGAAGAAGGACATGGCATGGATTCCCAAAGAAAGGTGGCAAGAACATGACAATAGTGATAGTCAAGTGATGGGCACAAAGAAGATAATGAAAAATAAGAAGACTAAGAAGCCGTTAAGGTATGTACCCAATCATCAAAACTATTGGTCATTGTTTTGTCATGATTCATTGTCCATGTCACAAATGCGTATGTATCATCCTCATGCTATTTGTTCTCATCCTTCTTGGCTTATTTACTTTAATCTTTGGGCACCCAAATACTATGCATGCCATGAAGGGCTATTTCCAAATGACTGTGCTATTACTTGAATTGCTTTGGGTGCAAAGACTGAAATAACTACATGTATAGCACTTGTACTCATTCTTAGAGTTTATTTCGGTTGTATAAGTCATGTGAAGGATATATCATTGTGCTCACATCGGTAAATCCCTGGATTCTAAGTCTTATATCATGAATTTTGCATTGTTAGGCATTTATGCAGCCAATGATTTTTGCTATATATTTGGGATAGCAAGTATCCGGTTACAATATCAATAGAACTTAATTGTAATGACCGATACTTGGAGTTACCGATGTTGAGATAATTCGGTTCTCGTTGTTCTAAAGACTTGGTAAAATCGAATTAGAGTATTTGAGAGTCTTTTTAGTCATTGCCTTTGTAATTATAGATCAATATTTTAAAGGAAGTTCAAAGTTCGGCATATAAGCATTTTATGAGCTTTTAAGTTTTATTGCCGAACATTGAAGAATTTAATGAGCATGATTAAATGCAAAATGACATAGTTTTGATATGGGTAAAAAAGCATGAGACTTCAATAGCCGATGAGTTGTATCCGACCATCGTTGACTACTAATAACTTCGACACTCGGGGGGCAAAGCCGCTAAGTGAAATGTAAAGAAGAAGATGCTACAATAGAAATATTTGTCATGCTTGTCAAATATGTGGTGAAATGCTTAGTCCCATTCGGCCAAGAATATGAATCTTATCTTGCGAGAAAACAAGGCCAATGGATGATTTGGTTATCACTTTGGGCAGAATCTGCAGTCACCGGAGTGTCCGGTATAATGCCGGAGTATTCGGCAAGGCCTCTCGGGTTTGGGGCATTTTGCCCACTGGACTATCCGACACGATGTCGGAGTATCCGACAAGCTCTCTCGGGTTCAGGTGCGTTGCACACCGGACTGTCTGGTGCAGGACCGGAATGTCCGGTGACCGGAGTATCTGGTATAATACCGGAGTATTCGCTAAGCCCTCTCGGGTTCAGGCGCTTTGCACACCGGACTGTCCAGTGCATGACCGGAATGTCCGGCCACCGGAGTCTTCGGTATGACGCCGAAGGATCCGTTGTGCCCTCTCGGGTTCGGGTGTTTTGCGCACCAGACCATCCGGTATAATGCTAGACTATAGATTGAACTTCAATGATTCAATAGTCAAAATATTTAGTTAATACGATCTAACGCATTGCTACAATTGACAGAAAATTATTTTGGCTACTTGATTAGTTTTTTATATCGATACTAGATAATCGGTATTATGTTTATCATGATACTTGAGCAATTTTGGGTAACAAAAATATTTTTTGGCACACTAGCTTTGCCAAAAAAACAGGGGGGCATGTGTTGACAGCCAAAATTTGCATCTTGGGAAGACCGAAAGTTCTGGTTTCCCGAATCGGATGCTCTAGTTTAGTAGACCGAATATATTTGATAATGATTGCTTTGCAACAATTATTTTCCAACGTGTTTTTCAAGACATGAAAGATATTTTCGAAGATTTTGGCTAAATTCTACTAAAAAAGAAAATAAGTTCTTAAAAAGACAGGAAGATGAAGCCAAATCTATGATTTGAAGATTACATGACGCAGCCCTCGCCGAGACGATCGAAACGGATATATGGATTGCCTAATTTAGAAACCGGACGAGGAAATTACGAACTTAACAAAAAAACGTCCGAGTCTCCACCGGAATGTCCCGTAAAGTGCCGAAGTATCTGGTATCGAAGTGTCCGGTACAGTACTGGAGTCTCCGATAAGCCCTCTCTGGACATGAGATTTTGCCCATCGGATTCTTCGGCAAAGTGCCGGAGTGTCCAGTACCTAAAATCTGTTTTTGTTAGTTTTTATATTAAATCGGAGCTAATTTGTTTCTTAATAAGGAGATCCGTGGCTCTACGGGGTAAAACCACCCCACTTCTATATAAAGAGGTCTAAGGCCGATTGAGGAGTAACCCAATCGATTCTACTAATTGTCCCTTTACTTTTACTTCTTCAAACCTTAATCCTCTTTCAAACCTTTATGCTGTTTATCCACCAGTCTCCACGGCTATAGATGACGTCCTAGGTCTACCGGCCGACCTAGGACACGTCTGGCGACGCTCACGCACAGACAGAGTCCTTTTAGGACGGGAGATTTGACGGTAGCGAAATCGTGATACCTATCTCCCCGAACCGATCGAAGGCGACCTCACCGATTTGATCCATTGCGGTCCGCACGACCTAGTGCTCTCGGTGCGTTGATCCGGATCTTTTCGACGTCAACACAGGGTGAGCCCAGTTCCAGTTCCAAATTCTCTGGTCCAATTCAGAGAACCAAACCGAGTGCGAGGATCTTTGGTAGTAGTGCCAGAAAAATTGGATGGAGCAGCTTGGGCAGTCGAGCCATGACTTAAAACATGCTTCTATATAGTAGGATCGATAGGTTGAACAAAGCCACTGTATCCCCTGCTACACAAATTGATACAATTACTGCACAAATAAGAAAGGACCAGTGTCCACAATACATCGCTTAGCCATGCTTGGAGAAGATTATAAGATCTGTACACATCCATTCCACCTCGAGGTCAGTCGATCCTCCCTTCCAGTTCATATGCAAGCCATGTGCAGTTAGATTTAATCATGCTAATCTGTGTATCAGTGGCCATGTCGCAGAGGGTACAACCTGGAGTACATTATAGTCAACGGCGGAGCTCAAGCTGAGATCAAACGCCCACTGGGTCGTCAGTTCCCTGGAAATGCGCAACTCGTTTTATCAATGGTCATTACTCTTGATTATGACGTCCAGAGAGCAGGTGCACATCCTGCGTGCAAGTAAACCTGATTGACGTGCTGTACTAATGAAAGGGAATCTGATGTGGATTCATGCATCGAGCGGTTTTTCAAAGAAAGGAAAATGTCAACAGAAAATCAGAAAAAGACCCAGGAATGCTGCAAAAATGGAATGGAAATCGAAATGAAAGGCCCAGGCACCTTCCGGCTTTCAAAGGCTTATTGCTCACAACCACCTTAGTTGTGAACATAAGATAAAGTGGAATCTGGATCACCCTCTCCCTTTGAATCTAAGGAATACAATATAAAACGAAAGATATTATGTATCTACTGGACGCCTTGTGTGACCGTGATTCGTCTATGTTTCTGGTGTAAGAACACTGCTAGCATAACTGAATCATGATTTTTTTTATGGTCAATTGAATCTGGATTCAAACCCTGGTTTCCGGGCGTACTGATACATAGAGCATGCGTGTAGTATTTTTCTATTGACCACTACTAGTAGAAATTTGGATCGCTCGTTTGTAGCCAGTGCTCATGTCCTTGATGAAATGTTGTTAAACAAATTGAAGAAAATCGTTGGAAACACAGTTAAACCAATCTTTCTACAAAATTAATCTGTGCCATCTCTGTCCTCCGATGCGTCCACCACTGATACTTCTGTGCATTCGTTGATAGCGTTGATGACAGTAACAACGTGTTTGGTCGGACTATTTTTGCTCCACGAATACTTCGTATTTGGTTGGACTCGGCTGTAACTGATTTAGGTCGCCGCTTCTAACCAAATATCACAAAGGTATCAAGGCTGCAGGTTTTATCTACTGGAATTGGTGCATGTGCAGCCAGTTCAACAGCAGTTCACTTGCATGAGTTTACATATACTTGTCCATGACACTCCAATTTATACACCAATCGGTGTTCCACAAATTTTGAAAAAACAAAACGCATGCTAATAAGTTACTAAATACAAACATGTCAATTGAAAAATAAGGGTCGTGAATATACCTATCAACTTGCAATCATCAGCGATATACGGTTAGCCGGGCCAATTTTGTATCGTTCGCAGACTTGTTGCCACCAGCAAGTTGCATGTCTGACGGGGGTCTTATTGTGTCCCATCCCCACTTGTAGCTCGAATCTTGCAATAGCATTGGCCGGAAAAATGGAATCGTGGAGTTCATGCGATCTGCTCACTGACTAAAAGATACAAGTCAGCGGTAGCCGTAGACCATGACGCTTCACCACTCCATAAAAACTTGTCAAATCTGGAGCGCAGTTTCAGATCCCTTACTTCCGTCACTACAAAAAGACATGGAGGAGTATTTCATAAGACCTCACCTTCCATCGCGAAAGCAAAGCCAGTTTCTGCACGTGGGCGGCTTATGCCGTCCTATTTACTTGAACAACTTATTACTCTCTCCATTCCTTATTATTTAATGTTTTAGAAGTGGGCATGGAATTAAGAGATGGAATAGACGGTACGTGCTGAAAAACGAAGAAGAAAGAGATGAAGATAGAGATGTAAAGAAAAAGTTGTATTGAAATGCAAAAATAACAAGTAAATTGAGAAAACTTGAGGAGGTTACTATGGGAAGGAGGGAGTAGGATAAATGGATTCTCGCATGGGACTGAGTTTTCAAATGCTCACCAGGAGTATCTCAATATCGTGGTTAATATCAGAGCAAGCAAGAAACCAAAATGAAATTACGAACGACAAACAGCTAGCACTTGTTCCCTGGAATGCTTCTTCTTTACCTGATACTAGTAACTATTGGCTCTGTTGTGAACGTATGACAGAGGAATCTGACCCGTTTCCATGTGGAGAGATCTGAAGTCAATTTAGTCGTGCACTGTAGTAGTTACTGGTTGACGCATGCATCTTGAATTTCTTCAGTAGCACCAACTAAATGGGAAAAATTGCTCTGCCAACAACCGTGGTTCTAAGCAGTTTATAAAAATAAAATCAACAAACAACCCACGGCAGACAAAAATAAGCATGTAAACAGGAAAATAATAGTGTGTGGTGTAATTTTTTTAGGAAACTATGGCAACTCCTTTGA
Organism: Zoysia japonica; assembly: GCA_001602275.1. Lineage (NCBI taxonomy): Eukaryota > Viridiplantae > Streptophyta > Magnoliopsida > Poales > Poaceae > Zoysia > Zoysia japonica. The sequence goes on along the minus strand of BCLF01000074.1, from coordinate 36,999 downwards.
AGAAGCCTGAATTTTATTGCTGATGTAAACAAAATTTTACGGATTTACAGTTTGTCTGAACCAAGAAGGGCAGAAGAATGTAGAAGAAGTATCTGGTGTCAACTCAATTATTATGATGCTGTCTGCTATGAACTATCATTTCTTTGTTTAAACTAAAAATTTTAGCAGTGCATAACTCCCAGCTAACACTAAATCGGTTTAACAACCTTGATGAAGGAAGCAGGCTAGCAACTTTGATTGACGACTTGGTAAACAGGAAAGCATGAATTACGAGTTGAATTTCTTCGCGAGTGGGAGCCACACGCGGACAGATACTGCTGCGTAGGAATCAGTCACTCTCATGTCTGAGCAGTTAGCACCGACTTCCGAAATGGGTGGATATAAGATCATCAGTGGAATTTAACTAGGAAGGTATGAAAATTAAGGCAGCGTATAGGAAAACGTAATTTTTTCGAGCGTATTATTATCAAAACGTAAATAAATGAGTATTTTGGAACAGTAAAACAATCATGTATTGGTGGTGACATTTCAGAAGGGGTGCAAATTCTCGAAGATATCGAGTGCTTCGGCATTTTGACTTGTTCAGGCCGGCTGTTGATCATGCATACATCTGTACGGATTGAGATGGCCGTCAGATTAAGAGTCACTGATAATATGTGCATGCCAAATTATGTCTGTACATTGAACTGAGTTACAAAAACGAGCTTATTATTTTTTAGCTATATATGTCACTTTTAAGAGGAGGGGAACCTGGACTCGGTCTCCTGCTGATTCCATTTTCATTTGAAGAAAAATAGTAATATCGCAGTGATGTAGACAGTACACCAATAGCCATACTGTACATGGTAGCTTACAAGAATAATCGATGAAATAGAGAGGCACACACTTGACAAGCCACATCAATCTGTTATGCTGTTGCTAGCTGGGAAGTCTGTCATTTGGAAGGTTTAATAGATAGAAAATTGTGTAAAATACGCATGGAATTACCTAGGTAAATGCAGCTGCTTGTTTGCTAGGCCCCCCCTGAGTTAAAAGCAGAGCAAGCTGCCAATTGAAATTGTCTCCAAGAGCCATCCTGAGATTTGACTGATTCAACTCGATCCCCTAATGGGTTTGTGCTGAAGACAACTCTAATGTGCGCATATTTTAGCTTCCATTAAACACTCCGATTGTACGAAAGGATGTTCTTGGTGAAGCCTGATATGGTTTAAGTGTCAAATGAGTCCATGACACTCCCAGTAGACACCAATTGGCGTTCCACAAATTTTGAAATAAATAAATACATGCGTGCTAACATGAGAAGCCACCGCCGACGAATATGTGACTCAAACATTTCCACGCTTCAGCAGCACCGAGATGTGGTATTTATTAAAAGGGACAATGGTGTTTTATCCATAGATTTTTAGTCTAATTATAATTCAGCCATTGATTTACAGATTTTGTAATTCAGCCATCACTTTTTAAAAGTGAACCTCAATTGTACCACAATTCCGTTAAGTGACTCTAATGGTATTAAATTTTGGTGTGAAAAGACAAAATTGTCCATTGTGATTATATCATGATTTTGTTAATTTTATTATGTATTTATATAAGAATTCAAATTAAATTTTAAAATTTGAATTGTTGATATAATTTGATCAAATTTCAAACTTTGAAATCTGATTTTGATTTTTTCATAAATTTGAAACATGAATTTGAAATTCCAAACTTTTGAAATCTGAATTTTAAATTTTCAAAAATTCAAAACCAGAGTTTTTTAAAATTTTGAAACCTGAATTTGAAATCTTCAAAATTTTGAAATCTGGATTTAAAATTTTCAAATTGTCAGATTTCAAACATATATGAAAATTTAAAAGTTTGTCCCATTTTGAATTTTGATAATAAAATTTACAAAACTATGGTATAAACACAAAGTGCAGTTTTGTCTTTTCACACCAAAAGTTAACATCGTTAGAGTCACTTAACGGACTTATGGTTCAATTGAGATTGACTTTCAAAAAGTGATTGCTGAATCACAAAATCTTAAAATCAATGGTTGAATCACAATTACAAATCAATGGCTGAAACACAATGGTTCCTTATTAATATATATATAGACAAGGAAATTGAAGAATCAAGGGTCCTCAAGATTTTTAGGTAGCGTCCAAATCTGCATGCGCGGTCTCCGCTTTGGAGCATCAGCAACGGTTGGCTAGGCCAAGTTTGCATGGTTCGTGGACTCGCCGCCACCGGCAAGATGCTGATAGTGGATTTTTGTGTTCTTTTCCCACTCGTAACTCCAATCATGCAATAGCAGCTTGAGCCGGAAAAATGTAATCGTCGAGCTCATGCGATATGGTCACTGACTAAAACATTGAAGTCAGCAGCACTCGTAAAACACGACACTTCACCACTCCAAAAGAAACCAGTCAAATCTGGAGCACAATTTCAGACCACTTAGTTCCGTCACTACAAATCATGACGATTTCAACTTGCCTCGCCAACACGAAAAGTCAGTTTCTGCATGTATCACCGTGGGTGCTTATGCATTAGAATGCGTCTCCATGCGGCACATTATCTCAGTTTCCGAGCCAAGTGGGCAACTAACGCAAAATGACACAAATATCCCGTTGGTACTTGGTACTGCATTGGGCTGTCGGCGTAATGACTCCGTCGTTAAAATAAACCGAGACAAGAGGGAGTGTTTGCTCTGTCGTGAACCAATGAAAATGGAGTACTAGTATTTGCTCGACCTGTTGTGAACGGATGACAGAGGAATCTGACCTGTTTCCATGTGAGGAATCTGACTTGTTCTTTACCTGTTTTTGAATGAAAATGGAGCATTTGGCCTGTTGTGAATGGATGACAGGAATCTTACTGGTTTTCACGTGAGGAATCAGATGTGAATCCACTCGGGCACTGTAGTAGTTATAAGTTGACGCATGCATCTTTTGGTTCTTCACCAGCACTAACTAGATGGACAAAGTTGTTCTGCCAACAACCGTAGTTCCTGGCAGTTTACAGCGATACAATTGACAAATAATTAAATCATGTTCAAATTGAAACTTTTATCTGTCCATCCCAGCTAACACCGTATCGGCCTAACAACCATGGAGGAAGTAGTCTAGCATTTTGATCGACTGAATCTAGTAAAAAAAAAAAAGAAAAACACGAATCATGCGTTGAATTTCTTTGCCTTCGTGATATGATAGACATATCTGAGCAGAGACAGCTGCGTAGGAAACAAGTACAGTCACTCTCATGTCTGAGCAGTTAGCACCGGTCTACGAATCAAGATGGATATGGGATCATCAGTAGGAATTTAATTAGGAAGGTATGAAAATTAAATCAGCGTACTGAAAAACGTGTCTGTCTAGAACGTATTATAGTCAAAATTATAAATTACTAGATATCGGGTGGAGTATCAGTTAAAGCAATCATGTATTGGTCATGACATTTCAGAGGGCGTGCATATTCTTGAAGTTACCGAGCGCTTTGGCATTTGACTTCTTCCGGCCGGCTATTGGTCATGCATATATTTTGAATTCTTCGATCCGGTTAGTTGGAAGAAGCTCTCTCTAAACTAGCCAGAAGATCTGAGTTTGTGTCTTTACTGGAAATAATAATTAAAGACGGCCAGTACACTGACCTCAAAGTTATGTCCTGTGCCGTTTCCAGCTGCATGATTTCATCTTCCCATAACATTGAGATGAAAATTAGGAAATCATCTGCTCCATCGTTATAATTCTGATTTCAGTTGAGCTGTAAAAACAATTTACAAATTTGATCCCATGGTTTTAATAATATGTCAAGATTTAACTGCGTTCCATCTTTCTAACTGGATCACCATTTGGACGACCCTATGTACAAAATTTAATTACATGTTATCAACAGTACTATATAGCTATCTGAAATCATCTAATGAGACAATTATCCCAATCGAAGCCAAGTCTGTACTACTACGTCCTATATTTCTTGTTGGCGACACCTCCGAAGCCTCCTCATCCTCATGGTAAGACAGTAAATTAAAGAAAATGCTCTTTTTTAAAATAATGGAACAAATGTAAAGAAAAGGCTCTTGAGAGTTATAACCAAATGGCACTCAATTTATACATTTGTTTTTTTTTTTTGGATGGGTGGAGCTGTTCATGTATAGTAGCTTAATATAGTAATAGAGCTATATGTCTCGAGTTCAAATTCAATCGTGAGGAAGTTATTAAAATAAATTGTAACCCATTCTTATTCCAACTGGCTGAGCAGAGAGAGCCTGTACGCGAGGGATATTTTCAATATGTAAACATGAATTATGCACCAATCCTCATCAGTTTAAACTCTGTATGGGTGTTAAACCATCGTTTTACAATGGATGTCTTTCTGTTATCTTCTCTTTTATTTTTATATATTTCTAATTTCTTAAGTATATATCATGTAAAAATAAAGGAGAGGATACGTGAATGATCTACGTCTTTATCATCCTTTTTGTTCTCTCTACTAGCTAAAAGGGAAATTTTGCCCCTTGAAACCAAGATTCTGTTCAATAGATCCCTTCCCTGATAATTTGTCTCTTCCAAGTATGTTCATCAATGCGATTGCGCTAGCGCTAGCGCTAGCGCTGGGGGTTTGGTGTGGAATCCAAACAGACTCACGCTACTGAAGATGTATATTTGGAGTGCAAACGAACTAGATCAGTGACCAGAATATCTTTTTGACCACTACTCTACGTAGCGCCGCTGGGGTCAACAAGCTTTTGCATTGGGTTAGCAGCGTGATTAACATTACCCACGGCATAAGGTAGCTTCGCCCTACTTGGACCAATGACTTTCTACATACGGGTGAAAAGTAATGAATCTTATGTTCACCTCCGAACATATTTACTTCAACCAAATGAACTAGCTAGTTTTCCAAAACGAATAATGGCTCGGAGACGAATTTAAGGGTCATGAATTTTCATCACTATTTCTAAATGCCCTAACTACTCTTTTTCACATTCACTGATCACCTTGGTAAAATGATAGAAATGGTGGACAGTCTGTAGTACCGGCGAAACTTAGGAATGGTAGGCTTTTGGCTTACGCAATATTGGAGTAACTTTTTTGGAAAAAACTTCTTGATAATGTTTGGTAAACTAGCTTATGCCTGGTTTATCATAGACATGAGCCGGATAAGCTAGGTTTTTAGAGCCTTTTCCCATAGCCCATTTTTTGGACGGATAATGGCAGTTTTGCCACCCAAGTGTTTATGCTCAACCAGTTTGCTACAACTTATGGGAAGATTCTTGTGAGGCAGGAGGTCACAAATAACTCATGAAAACCGTGGCAAATTCGAAGCAGGAAAGATGAAACAAGCAATCAGCTAATTCGATCTGGAGGCTATAATTCAACAACCGGAATCCGGAACCATCTTTTTCCTCGGTGCTGCAGTCAGAATTCTAGGAAGCAAGTGACCTTTGGTCCGCGAGATCTTGTGCACGCTTCGCCTTTGGAGTCACTTTATCCCATGCGTTTGTACCCATGCTTTCGGTGCTATAGTCAGTTTAGCTGTTGATTAGAGAGCCAATAGCAGTAGACATACATTTGAAGAAGTATATTTCAGAGATGTGTCTTTTTAAAAAGATATCCAGGATGAAAGGAAAACTACAAGTAAAGTCGAGGCATCTAAGGACCATTTGTCACGTTCACATCGCCTATGATCATCCAAAAAGTAGCCACCGAAAATGTTGCACCCATTGATCCACTAACTTTTCTAGAAGCTCTAGTCGTCCGTTCTCTCTGGAGTGCATCTGTGCGCTCACCGAGTCCCTTGGAAATATTGGCCATGCCTTCATAAATTAATGTGGCAGGTCGGTAAACATATAATTTCCTCCATGAGTGGTATTTGATCGTTTCTTTTTATTTAAGTATATTAGATTGTTTATAGTTCAAAATAAACCTGGTAAGCTCCTTTGCACAAAAAAAATTAGCTAGCGCGCAGCTGATCAATGATGAAGAATTTGCAACATAGCGAGGTTCATAGGTGTTTTCCTTAACCACCTTTTTAACAGTTTCCATTAGTGTAATAAATTCTCCTTTTAGTTTCTTCAAATACAGCACCTCTAGTTAATGAAATTATATAATTTATTTCAGTTGACAGACAGCTTCCTAGAAGAATTGATGACCGATAGATTAGCGATATGATTTGGGACATACGCTCACGTTTCAGGGAACATTTATAATGTCTGCACCCTTACAATATTTGCATGTGGTTAGTCATTTTGCCCACATTAGTACGACATTCTAAATTTTTATATCGACTCATATTCCACGATGCGGCCACATATTTTCGTAGCCCTGACATGCGCGTCACTTTTGCCTTCCATCCCAAGTACTGTCTACCAACCCCGTTCTCTAGAGCTGCTGGCCTACACGCGACTGGAGCAGTTAAAGAAAAAGACATAACCCTCGCTCCATCCCTATCTCTATTTGTATGACATTTGGAAGCTTCTTAAATCTCAATCATCTATTAAATAATGAAGATCTCAGCGCCTGCCTCGAGTCAGAATAAACAATTTCTCACCAACTACACGCAGGTGAGGACTCCTTGGCTCACAAGGGCCCCTACCCGTTCCAACCGTCCTGAACCACTCTCTCGCTCTCGGTGCCCTGACCTCTATAAGTACAGCCACGACGTGCGCCTCTTGTCACTGCGTATCCAGCCCTCTACTGCCTAGCGCACCCAGCTTTCTTTGTGGACAACAGCTCAATACGTGTTCCTGTCGCTAGCGGCCGGCAACGTACACGCATCTTCATTTTGGGGAAATACGACGATGCCAATCGAGACGGCCATGGCGCCCGCCCTCCCCGGGCACGGCCCGATGGTTTGCGTCACCGGCGCCGGCGGGTTCATCGCCTCCTGGCTCGTCAAGCGCCTCCTGGAGAAGGGTTACACCGTTCGAGGCACTGTGAGGAACCCTGGTGGGTTTTCTGATCCATCGATCCTCCAAAATTAATGCTGGTCTTTTGGATGCCTTTTAAGGCATATATATTGTGCCTTTTAAGGCATCAGCTGCATATCGATAACTGCTGCATGTCAATAACTGTGTTTTTTTTGTGCTTCTCTCCACTCTGTCAGATGATCCGAAGAACGACCACCTGAGGGCACTTGACGGAGCAGCCGACCGCCTTACCCTCTACCGTGCCGATCTCCTAGACCCGGACAGCCTCGCCGCTGCCTTCGCCGGCTGCGAGGGTGTTTTCCATGCCGCCTCCCCTGTCACCGATGACCCTGTACGTATTACTTATCGGGCAGACTGCACGTAGTCATATATAAACAGCTGGAGTACTAATCGAGTCAGTTTTAACCTATCTATTTGGCTCCATCGATCCTAAATTGCAGGAGAAGATGATCGAGCCGGCCATCCGCGGGACCCGGTACGTGATCAACGCTGCCGCCGATGCAGGCGTCAAGCGCGTCGTGTTCACCTCGTCCATTGGCACGGTGTACATGAACCCCTACCGCGACCCGAACAAGCCCGTCGACGACACCTGCTGGAGCGACCTCGACTACTGCAAGAAGACACAGGTATATATATTTTTATCGAAAGAAAACACAGGTTGCAGTTGCAGATTCTTCTTGCATGCTTTCCAACAATGTTGTCCGACAGTATCTAGTAGCTAGTAGCACAGGTACGTCTTGGATTTGCATATATATAGTAATTAAGATTAAGCCGACTGAATGGTAGAGCTGAAGATAACCGTGCGGAAGAAACTCGATCTGTAGCTGATCATCAAAAAGGAAGGGGGGGACACAATGAGTACCGCATGCCGGTGATTTGGTAATCGGACGCGGCGCTTTCACTGTGTCGCTCGTGTCAAACCGCACCAAACGAGGATAAAAAGGGTAGAACGACGTTGATGTTCGAACTGCACGAGTTGTGAGGTGCAGGTTCCGTATTCAAGGAGTCAAATAGACAAATACCAACCAGCTGATCGTTCCTCTGTGGTTAGCGGCTCCAAATACTTTTCTCTGCTAGTACCTACTTAGTCCATTTATACTCCATCTGATTTTAAATTATTGACACCGTTGAACTTCTAACTTTAACTTTAACCATTCGTCTTATTCAAAAAGTTTGTTTAAATGAGTAAAACTTAGTTATTATTTGATTTATTGTTAGTAAAATTTAAATCACGATTAATAATTTTACACATTTGAATAAAGTTTTTAAATGAGATGAATGATCAAAGTTGATGTAAAAAATCAACGGTGTTAATAATTTAAAACGGAGGGAGTATGTCATGGGGGTTAATTCCCCTGTGCTGGTGAGACCAAACATAATAAAAATATATAGTCGCGTGCAGCTCACCAGGTGTGCTCCGTCGCTGTTGTCAACTTGTCTTTCTCGTGCGCCGGAGAATTCGAACCGTTTCAAAACTGCTCCGTGAACATTTTGTTATAGGAAGTCGATCTGAACTTCCTGAGTAATTAATTAATATTTTGTGATGAAATCGTGTATATTATGCTGAATTCAACAGTGATCGATTTTTTTCAACTGTCGATTCAAAGTTGTACAAGCTAGGGATCATAAAAAAAACATGTTATATTTGTCCAGAACTGGTACTGCTACGCGAAGACCGTCGCCGAGCAGGGCGCGTGGGAGGTGGCGCGGAAGCGCGGGGTGGACCTTGTCGTGGTGAACCCGGTGCTGGTCCTGGGTCCGCTGCTGCAGCCGACGGTGAACGCGAGCACGGACCACGTGATGAAGTACCTGACCGGATCGGCCAAGACGTACGTGAACGCGGCGCAGGCCTACGTGCACGTCAAGGACGTCGCCGAGGCGCACGTCCTGGTGTACGAGACGCCCGACGCCCACGGCCGGTACATCTGCGCCGACAGCACCCTCCACCGCGGCGAGCTCTGCCGCGTCCTCGCCAAGCTCTTCCCGGAATACCCCATCCCCACCAAGTATGTAGTAGACACCGAAGATTCCTGGCCGGAAGAAAACCAAACAAAACTGTTTTTGTAATTCTGAAGTTTGTGATCACGCTTGCAGGTGCAAGGATGAGGTGAACCCTCCGGTTAAAGGCTACAAGTTCTCGAACCAGCGGCTCAAGGACCTGGGCATGGAGTTCGTGCCGGTGCTGCAGTGCCTCTACGAGACGGTGAAGAGCCTCCAGGAGAAAGGGATGCTGCCCGTGCTTCCGCCGAACGAGCAGGACGAACCCACGACCACATGATTTCATTGCTCTCCAGCACTTAACACACTTTTTATCTCTATTCGCATGATCACGTCCGCACTTTAAGGGGTGCATGCATGCGTGAGTCACCGATCAATCGATCTAGTGCTGTATGACATACACATGTAACATGTCAGTTTGGAATATTTATGATTGTAATATCTATATCTATTTGAAATAAGTGGGCACCTTGAGCTAGCGAATACGTACGCACTCTCCTACACAAAGTGCAATGAGCTACCGCCGTAAAAGCGCCTTTGGTTTTTTGGGGCCGGACTAAGACGAAACTCTAATCATGTACTCTCTTCTCAGGTTGTCCAAGCTTCAAAAATATTTAAAAGCCATATTAAAGCTCAATTTTTTCGTCACAAGAAAACGAAAACTTCCGTGTGCCTGCAACCGCCATGAAAATACATAAAACCGTCATACAAATCAGTCATGTAGGCCAACCGCCCCTCAAGTCATTCATGTCGCAGCCCTTGCTTGAGGATTGAAGGCAAGATGATGGAGCCGACAAATTGAAAAGGTGATTTTGGGGTTGTGAGACCTAGGGGTGGATTTTGTGCAGGACGTCATACCATGTGATGAGAACTTCAATACCAACATTCACACATGTTGTACATATTCGAACTGCAGAACAATTTTAATTTGCGATGGACGCTAGTGATTTCAGTTTTGGCACATCTTGTTATTGCCTAATAAAAAAGCTTTGTAAAAATTTGATAGAGTGGCATAAGTTTTTTTCAAGTTCCCAAATGTATAGGAGCGGTGCATACAGGATAGAAAGTTAACATTCATAGTTGATAAGAAAATTAAAAATTTTAAATGAGCAATAAGAAACTTGTAATTTTTTTGAATGGCTAATAAGGACTTTACCTGAAAAAGAGTGCTCTGCCGCGAGAAAAAAATAGATGGGGCTCGGTGCTGGGCGCGGGAGATGAAATCTATGGAGCTCGGCATGAACTTCTGGTGGCCAAAGTAGTGAGTGGAATATATTTTCTTGGAAGTTTCATCCTGTCACCATAATATAATTTTCATGAGCGTTTTGGATCACCGTCACGATATATATATTTTACGTGGAGGTGACTAAACCCCCCCTCCCCC